>MZNV01001973.1:0-71837 GCA_002081555.1 Protostelium mycophagum | reverse complement strand
TTCATAGACGTCAATGCGACTCCAGAGACAAGGAAGAGAGGGCCCGTTGTAACAGAAATAGGAGCACCTTTCAGAGCACAACTGAACGAGGCGCCTTCAACAACGTGGAACATGGGAAAGCCATGCAAAGAGCCGGTCAATCGGGTCTGCGCTTTGGCCCAACCAAGACTAAACAACTAAGAGGAGCAACATAGAGAGGAAAGTGAGGATGTATGAATGATTGGATCGGATCAATGGAAGCTGTTCAAAATGATCTTTCCTGTTGTGGTTTCCCTGAATGAATTGATGTGCTTCTGCGACTTGTTTATAGTCGTAAATTGAACTCATCAGATTGAATAAGGGATTTCAATTCTACCTTTGAGATCACACAAGCAATCTTTCCATCTTCCAAATGCTGACCGAGAAATCTGGAAACATCAGAGGTTCAAAGGAGTGATCACGCGATGTGAATGTGCAGTTTTTTTTGAGTGCAAGAACTTGTCATCAAACAAAGACGAACTTGTTGAGTTCAGCTGTCAGCTTGACTCTATACTCTCAAGGCCAAGATTGAGCATAAAATTTCAGATAATTCAAAAAATTAAAATAATTAATTAACATTAGAATCTACTTACGCATCTGATTTCGCCGTTAATCATTACAATATTATAAATCATTTGGACCTTTAAGAAAGGCAACCTTCTTCTTCGTTATAGGATACGTAGTGCTTCTTCTTTTAATCACAAAAAAGTATGAGGGAAGGGCATATCCTTTGAAGTGCAGAAATATAACACATCAAATTTATTTTTCAGTGATACGAGCAAAATACCAAAAAGTCAAAAGGTCTATTTAATAAATTGCAGGTGACAGACAGTCCTCCTTTCTTCAAAGAAGGCATTGCATGATCTTAGCACAGAAGGATTGCGAAAAGAAGATCCAAGACCGGTTTATGTCAGATCAGCAGTATATTTTCTCTGAGGTGCATCCTGCGACTGTACACTTAAGATGATCATCTGTTATAGACGTACCGAGTTCTCTCGTTTTTTGGTCTGATGTCCATCCTCTAGAAGTTCATTCAAGCCGTCCAGCTTTGTCGACAAGGTTGATGACTGATAAGGGTTTGAGGTAGTCGGCACAGCGACGCCACAACGCGCAACGTGAATGTACCAACCGTAACTCCTCTATTGCAACGTTAACGTTCAGCTGTCAAAGGCGGTTGGCTAAGCTGTTTTTGGGACCGTTGTAGAAGGTAGGACAATGACACGTGTTCGTGTCAGCGGAAAGCCGAAAACATCGGCTCCATTTTACATACGCCATGGCAGATCAACAAGCTTTCCGTAAGACTTTTATCGTCGATCTTCACTTTGTTTTCATGATTTCATCATCATCATCTTGCGAACATCTCTAAAGTTCATCAGGACAGGTGCTTGCCAGCAAGGGTGATGAACCTCTGTTAGATGAGTTAGTCGATAAAAAAGGAGATAAGAAGACGGAAAGGCGTGTGATCGTCATCGGGCGCCAGGGTATCTACTCTTTTGTTCCCGGTGGAAAATTAGCTAGAGAAGGACATTACACTACTCTCTTAGAACTGAAGAGCGACAATGCCCAAGAGGTCAATCTGACTTTCAAGGATTTCAAATTGAACTTTGCATCAAAGAGGGCGGATCATATCATCTCTGTCATCAGACTGTGAGTAATTCCAAATCAAAAACATCTCTTTGGAATCTTTCAATCATGACAGATTTATTTCATGGACGATGTTCCATTTTAATTCATCTGCAGGAGCCACAGAGCCGCCTTCGGTGGAAGTCCCTTAGCCCCAAAATTGACAGTACAACTCAATCCTTCCTCTCGATTCAGAGAATTAGAGCCTCTAGAGGAGCAGCCTCTCGGAGGATATCTCAACACTTATAAGACCATGTCATCTGCTGCTGCCGATTCCAAGATCAGGTATGGATCGATTGATAATTCACTGTTTACATCTCTTCATAATGCTGCTGATGCAGAAGACGGACATCCACGTTGCGTAAATTCGAAGGATCGTCTGAAATATGTTGTCTAAGTACAATCGGGTGCAATTTATTTCTGATGATATCATTCTCCATCTGATGACATCATCAGACCCGACATCGAATGGGATCTGGAGAACCTCTTTATTCCCAGGCGCATCACAGATTTCAACTTGAAAGAGTTCGAATCACCCATCGCCCCCCCCGAGCTAAAGCCACTCTTAGCCGCTCTGACCATGAACGCTCATTTCAAGTCGTTCATCGCGAAGAAGATCCCTTTTGAGAAGGCAGACATTCTAAACATTGTAGAGATGCTTAAACATAACACGGCTGTGGAGCAGCTCGTCTTGCAGAGAAATAATCTGAACAGAGATGCCATCGCCGCCATCGCGTGAGTTTCATCGGAGATGGTGTCACGTGACACGTCAGATATGTCAATATGACACGTGATGACGTCATCACAGGGACGCGATGGCATCCAACAAATCTCTGCATCTCACACGATTGTCATTAGATGACAATGGGATCGAGGACAAAGGAATGTTGAACGTGTCCAACTATATATCCTCTTTGAATAGAGGTCTGGTGCACCTGTCTGTGGCAAGATGTGGCATGAATAAGGCTGTAAGTTCTTTCACATTTTATTTCACATTGGTTTTCGATGAATCGAAATCGTCATGATCTCATCTCACATCACTGTACATCTGAGAACCGATTCTCGTCATCACCTGTCAGACGTCAAAATGACAAGTGACATGTGACATTCTGACTCGGTTCAGGGAATAGCGGCCCTCGGTAATGCCTTGAAGAAAAATGCCCACATGACAACTACACTATCCGTTTTAGATATCTCCGGAAACAAATTCGAAGCCGATGGAAGCGCCGCGGTCGCAGCGTTTTTGGCTGGTGCAAACGCTTTAACACGTCTCAACCTGTCCAACAGTTTTGTTAACCCTGAGGTATGACGTCATGATCAAATACCATGACATCACGAGTGACGTCACGTCATCCATGACATCGCGATGACATCAATGATGGAGGACGATGACGTCTTTACTCTCCTCGTGACATCACCAATGACGTCTCCATCATGACATCACAATGACATCACAAAGGTCATTCTGAATGCCACGATCAGAGGGTGCTCCCAGCTCAAATTTTTGGACCTGTCAGGGAACAAGCTTACTAAGAAGGACGTATCTGTTTTAACAAAGTTCTTGCAGGCTGCCACTCAACTGTCAGAATTGACCCTGTCAAACACTCAGATGCCCCCAGAATGCGTCGGAGAGATTCTGATGGCGATCAGTAATAATCCATACATGAAGGAGGTTAGTTGTAGATGGATGACGTCATCATTCGGACCGTTGTAGATGATGGGAGTTTGTTGTGGCAAAGCCACAATTTGATAAAACCCAACACAACATGCACGTTTTGTTACGTAATGGTATCCATGGCTACGTATTGGTACTCACGGCTGTGCCACGGAAATTTCTGTGAAAATTTATCGTTGTAGACGCTCAAATCTCTCCAGGTCAAGGTGTATTTGGGCGAAAACAGAATCGGTGTCGCTGGAGCGAGGGTGATATCTACAATAGTAACCAAACTTCACAATATTCAATCCCTGGATTTACGCGACAATGAGTTAGTTTTATTTATTTATTAATTTCTCAATGTGAATCTACAACGCGCCAGAAAATCCGATTTTTATATAAAATCTATCGTGCTGATTCTTTCAATTATGGGCTGCGCCGCAGGGGAAATTCGCAGACTACATCGTTGTAGACGTGTTTTTTCTGATTTATTTCAGCTTTGGAGAGGAGGGAGTTGCTGCATTGATACACGCATTCCACCAAAACTCTTGTGTCAAGCATCTCAACATCGGTATGACATCATAACATGACATCACGTCAGATCTTCTGACAATATGTCACATCACACGCTCATTATCACATCATCGCCTCATGATGACGTCATCACTCCGATTGACTAGTTGTAGATTCCAACTTTAAGACCAGAACGAAGGAAAAGTCTAAGAATGCGATTGATCATATCATCAACCTCATCAATGCTGAGACTGCCCTCGAATCTGTGATCATTTTATTGTATTTATGATTTTAATATTTTTATGGCAAAAAATAAATTTAAATCGATTTATAAATCAATTTTAAAATGTTGAATTACTGATTTTGTCCCTGCGCTACGCCAGAAAACACCTTTCAAACCCATTTATTTTCCCGCCAAAACATCATTGACTCGTTGTAGTTGAGTCTTTCTGGAGGTCCAAAGTCTGAGTTACGACTTGACGTGTTGCCGTTGATCTACCAGCTCGGCACAAACACATCCATCAAGTCAATTGACATATCTGGCCACCAAATGGGCAACAAGGGTGCCGCTGCCCTCGGAAAGGCGTTGCAAACGAATGAGACCCTTGAGACTTTGAGATGGTGAGACTGATATCTCTCAGAATTTTACAATTTTAGAATAGATTGAAAAAATTAAAATCAGAAATTTTTGAAATTTTTTTTACAAAAAAATTTAAAATTATTTTAAATTTCTGACAGGGATGGAAATCTCACTACCGGATCCGGTTTTGCCTCCTTTCTCATTGGTTTGAAACGTAATTTCAAGTTGAAAAACATGCCCATGCCGGTATGTGACATCGGTGCCGCACTCCGTGGCAATGAAGTCTATGATATCACTATGTATGTCGCAAAGATGGAGAAGTTAATTTTGAGAAACCAATCTCCGGTGTCACAATACCTGTCAAACGAGATGGCATCTACATCGAACCAATTTGCGTTTTTGGTGGGTTTTTTTTGGTTTGAATTTTGAATTTTCGCCAAGTCAGAAGCTTGCGGCTGTGCCGCAAGAAGATACTGGTCATGACGTCATCGTGACAATGAGGATGGTGTCATCATCGTTACCGCCGCATCGAATGATGACATGACCTCTTAATGATATGTGGTGATGCATCTCATCTGATTCCATCCACATGAATAAATGATATGACTAATGATATGATGACATCATGCAGGGATCTGTCGGCAGAGAAGAAGTCATCAAAGTGAGCAACAAGATCAAGGCCAGCGGCAGAAAGATACAGAGGGACGACTTCACCAACACCATGGCCGAAGTTGCGGGCTCCGATCAGTTGATCACCCAACTTTTCAACTTGAAAGAAGAATCCAATACTTTGTTTGAAATGCAACTGAAGAAAAAGCTGGACGATTTTGTAGAGGTGAAATTTCACTCAAAATCACAAGGATTTTCGACAATATGTTCTATTTTTAGAACGAGAAAAAAATTGACTCGTTGTAGTCTTGCATTCCTCTATTCGGAGACGTGAAGACTTCCCTCGTCAACAATATCACGTCCTCCGTATCACAGTCGACAAAAACACTCGAAACGTCGACAGTCAAGCGTCTACAAACGAGTTTACAATTCGGAGGCAAAGATTTACCCGAGGAGGAGTTCAGGAGAATCTTGCTGGGACAAGCCCACACCGAGTTATGTCAGAAGGTATGACGTCATCACGTGTCAATTTTGACGTTTTGACAGGCCAACACGGCGCTTCATTCCACTGTGACCATTACCAGTGACTTTTTATACGAAAAATATCTCGCCATGTTGCAGGACCTCGATTTTGAGATATCTCAAAACATGCGTGCGGAAGAGGCGACACCCCCCTCCCCCGCACCTGTCAAATCGGCCGGAGCACCCCAGAAGGCTGCTCCTGTACAAGCTGCTCCCACCACCAAGCCACCCCCCGCCAAGAAGCCCCCCGCACCCCCCTCAAGGTACGTATTCAGATCTCTATGATATCATACTATCCGTCACCTATAAATAGAACACATCTAACAGAAAAAGGAACTCGCGGCAAAGCCGCGGACCAAGTGTGTTTGATGCAAAGACATCACACTGAACTTTTATAGAGGAGGCAGACCGACCTCGTCTACAGAAAGTCCTGTCGGCCCCGCCGCGAATGTTGAAGCACTGCCCAAGGTGGAGAGCAATTTAGAACACGCACAGAAAGCCAAGCCTATGGGACAAGCTAACAGGAAGCCGCCCACCAGAAAGCCCAGGCCCGCTCCGCCTTCGGCATCCTCTATGTAACAATAGAAAAACGGCGTGCACAGTGCTGCTGTTCGAAACGAAGTTGTTGATTATATATTCTGACATCAAAGATCATTTTGACCCACATCATAAAAATAAAGCAATCGGATCTGTGATGAAAAATCTTTGGAGAGTTTATAAAGAAGGTGGGTTGTTGTTTATAAAAAAGAACTACTCTGATTCATTGTGGATCTGATTATTAAAGATGGTGAAGAGGAGACCCTACAAGCCATTTATGTACAATAAACATGATTCTTTCCAATTAAATACAAAGCTAAAGAGGCTTGGTTGTACAGTTGTTTCTGTCTAACTCGATCCGTCCTGTAGAACATGAGCTAAAGTAGATCGACGGTGTCTTACTTGTGGCTTTGACATTGAGAATGGTTCAGCCAATGTGACTCCTCGAGGTTTATTTACCTTCTCTGTAAATCCCCAGAGTTTATTTCCTTGTGTCTCTGTGGTCACCTTTTTGTATGTATGTTCATAGCCAGAGATTGTGAACCTTCGTAACATTACGAAAAGAATGAATTAGATCAATCTGCTTACCTTCTCTTTTTTGATTGAGATGGCGGGGGCATCAATCTGGCATCTTCTTTATCGTGATCTGGGGGTGTCAGGTTGGGCTGATGAGTGTCTTTCAACACACTCATCCTTGTCACCGGTGGGCTAATTACGTTCCCATTACCGTCTCTAGTTCTCAATGTGCTAGAAAGCTGCTTTAACTGTAATTCTCAATTTCAGTTTTTAACTGCATCACTATTACCTTTCTCAATTCAAATGCAAGCTTCAATCCACTCGTTGTGAGAGGCTCATCATTTCGGTAAGATCTACCAACATCATCTCCCACTGAACTTGCCACGTGTTGTTGTTCCATCTGTGCGTCTCTCATCTTCTCGTTTGCAACGTCCACCGCTTGTCCTTGTTGTGGTTTAAAAATCCGAATTTGTTGCTGCAGATCTTCGCTAGAAGATGCCAAGAAATTTGGATCACTTACCTTTGCGGAGTTCTTCGAACGTGTGAAATGTCTTCCCAAAGAGGACACTTTCTTTTGGAATTCACATCTACGCCTCTATCCGCCTTAATATATATTCTTGAGCAGCTGCACACATGTCTAAGATGGAGCTTCTCAAAATATTTCGAGCTGGCAAACTCAAAATTTGATTTCCACACGCAACCTCTATAGACCAGATTCGTTTTATGGCGGAAGAGCATGTACTGCACGCGCAGCACTGGTTCTAAAGTCCTCTTTCCACAGAGCAGATTCCTCGCCAAAAAACACGCTCCAAAAATAGCATAAACGGGGTAACCTCAGCATCTTACAATGAGAGAGTTGAAGCGCCATCACTACATGTGTTCCGCGAGAACCGTCGATGGAAGGTTGATGTAGATTAACACAAAGAGACAAGGGTTGCCCAAAAATTTGACATTTAAAAGGAGATTTTATTCAAGTTCTCTCGGCGAGATAGATGTACAAGTGCCAAAAACCATCAAAATCATCAAATCGATAATGGATGAAAGATAGAATGAAGCGGTGCTGATGCAAGATGCATGCATGAAAGGCCTCATGAAATAAAGATGGCGGCCAAAGGCTTGGAGTAAGCCGCAGAGATGCCCAAAAGACGACGGTCCGAGACCGTCGAACATCACAAGAACGATCTCAGATCGTCCCAGCCGATAAAGAAAGGCGCCGAAGACGCCAACAAAGAATACCCTTACGCTCTGATGGTTTTGGAAGGTCTCCCTGAAGATGATCAGAACGAATTTGCATTTTCGTTTCATTTTGTCTGGGGCACTGACCTCTTCTTTTGGGGGCCTGCTCTTCCTCGAAGAGTTTTAGTCTGATCGATGGTCTGGCTTCATCCTCTTTGGTTTGTGTCTCCATAACCGAATCCCAATCGTCCTCCTCCAACTCGAAATCATCGATGTCTTTAAACATCTCATTCAGTTTCTTGGAGGTCTTTGACCACGTGGAGGAGGGTGAGGCAGTTTTCTTTGGGTTTGGGTCTACATTTTCAGAATCGAGAAAGTCCTTCCACATGCCAACTCTGGTCATCGCAGAGTTCACATGATACTTGGGTTGGGCTTTGCAGACTCTAGTTGGTTTTCTAATAAGGATTAGAATGGAATCCAGGATAAATGTGTCTCACTTCTGCTTAAGAGTCTGAGCGGGAGAAGGAACGAAAGGTCTGAAGGGAGAGGACATGGTGTTTGTGTTCGGTTTTTGTGTTTTTGTTTCGTCTGACCTCGAAATTAAAACTAGCCGTTGTCCAAATTTCACTTTTCAAAACGCGATTTTGGCGGGAACCGGAAAAAAATCTCCGTTTTTATTCGAATTTTCTCTGCAAGAAAACTTCCTTGTATCTACTCCCATTCACCACGATGTAGAAGATGGGAACACCTGGCACTATGTGATCAGGATGAGAGAGTGCCTTCTTAAGACTTGTGGTGGGTTTGACCTTGATCCAGCGTCTCTTGTTGTTTCCTGCCGTCTTCATCTTTGGGTCAAGAGGTGGGGTGCTGTTGGCCTCGAAATAGATTTCAAGATTCTCTGTGACGTATTTCTCTGGAAGGAGTCAGCAGTGTTGTTTTTTTTACGAGATCTCTCGGTAATCAACCGCAAAGGATGCATCAGAAAACTTTGACGGATTATTTTTGCAATTATTATTATTTTTTTGAGGGTTACGGTCTACAATTCTGTAAAACCACCAGCACCAAAGGAGTTTTTTGCAAAAAATTCAGAATTCATTCAGCATCATAACATAACAAAAAATCCGTGCTCTACAACAACCACCACCACTTCTCAAAATCTCATAGAAAACTCACTCTCTGTATCCCAGGGAGCGTAATCTTTCACTTCTGGCGGGAACATGTAGGACAGATGTTGCGCCAGCGTGTCGTTCTCATTCACATCGATGATGAATTCTGACGTGTCGTGCTCTTCGTATAGCAATAAAACGGGCCAGTGTAGATCGCCGGTCTGGTTGTCAAGGTAAATCTCTCCTTCATATCTCCGTTGTGTGTCGTAAATATTCTTGCCGAGGATGACACCACGCTGTCTGACGGCCTCTAAAGCCTTCAAACCTTTCTCTTTGCGGGCCTAAAATAATGAATTTATTATTATTTTTTCTCAGATATTTTATTCGATTTTTTCGCTCAGAAATTCTTTTTGCAGAAGAATTTATTTTTTTGACAGGTAATCGGTAACAACCGTGAAAGATCTCGTTAAGAAAGTCACCTCGAGAGCTCTGGCCACCTCCTCCTTCCTCTTCTTCTTTGCATCTCTATGGGCACCCCAAGCTTTTTCAATCTTTGCTTTCTCTGTGGCCAACGGCTTATTATTAGGCTCGACCTGCATAGATGAATATTTGACGTCAAGTTAACGTGGTTATCTACGGTAACAACTGTGTAGATATCGTGATGGGTGATCATTACTTACCATCAGACCTTTTGTTGCCCAGCTGACGGCCAATTTATATTTCTTCATGTCGAAAGCTGCCTTTGTGGCTCTGAAGTATGCCTTGATGTTGGTTGGGTCCAATTGGACTGCCTCTGTGCAATCCTCTAATACTTTTTTGTTGTTGCCTGTGAAATCAATCAGCGTGTGACATCATACACATGGATCATAAACTCTTGCAAAGCGTGATGTCAGTGTTAATGATAAAGAGAACGGTCTTTAAAGAACTAATCTCCTCAAAGATCGTTCGAAGAAATCGAAGAAAACGTACCAAGAGCAACGTTTACGGCTGCACGATTTGTGTGAAACACTGACAGTGCCTTTTTGTCAGTCGATCCCTTGGCAATGGCTTGATCATATAGTTCCAGAGCGCGCGGCCAACGGTACTTGTTCAGTTTGAACTCTGTATTTCCCTTGATCTTGAGATTTTCTGCCTGCTCCTCGATGGTGCCTTCATCATCGAAATGTTTCATTGCTTGAACAATTGGATCATTTTCATCCAATTCGTCACTCAATAGAGGATGATCTTTCGCATCATCACCAAGAATATGACCACCTGCGGCATATGCATCGATGATTCTGTCAAAGACATCATCGGCTGTTTGTGGTTCTTCGGCCATGACAAGTTCAGAAAAAATTGTGAATGCACTTTCTTTCCTTTTCTACGTATTCAGCATCCATCTACATTGACTTAAAATAATTTGAGTCTGATGTCAGCCCATGGCAAGATTTGCAGTCTTACAACCACAGGGATCTCTTCTCAAAACATTAGTTTCTATTGTCTCTTAATCGACGAGACATGGACAACAAAATTGGTACTCCACAGCTTCGTTTGCTGCGAGTGTTTTGTCTGCTGAATTTGGTTCGGCGAATGAATGAGACATCAACATCAACCCACAGAAATGGATCCAACTTGCCGCAGCTGTAGCGACTATCCTTGTACTTGTGGACGCGCCATTGGTGTTCCTATATATAATGGAGCAGATCAACCGATGACATTTCGTGGTATGGACGGAATGTTGAGATCATATGATGAACACTTGGAGATGGAGAAGAAACAGCAAGAAGAATTTGCAGCGAGAAGAAAGCTCGATCTTGAAAACAAAGCTCGTGATCAAGCAGACAGAGAGAAACAGTGGTTGGATGTCCACTCGACGATGTCAGATCCTATAATAGCGAGGATCTTCTTGTGGCGTGCACTGAAATCGAAAGACATTAAACTGGTCCAAAGAGCGCTGGATCGTGGCGCAGATCCTTCGAAGGGAGAGCCATCTTCAATCCACGAGAACTCAAAGAAGGTGTTCAACGCCTTGCATTCTGCTAGTCATTCTGGATTTCTCGAAGCGGTTGATCTGATGACACATGAACAGTATGGAAAGGAGATCCTGGACAGTAACTCTGGGATATCTTTCACTCAATACACACCGCTACATTTCGCCATCAAAGAGGGCCATATGGACGTCGTAGAACTACTTTTGCAAAGGGGTGCGAGCCCCACCATGGATGATGGCTTTGGTATGACTCAATCAATATTCGAATAATCACAATGTACAGGAAAGCGGCCTCTGGAGATGGCAAAATGGAAAGGTCAGGAGATGATTGACCTCATTTCAAAATACATGAAAGAACACAGTTAATTTCCATTTTGTATTTTTCTTGACATTTGTTTTTCAAAATAAAACAAAAAGGTAGATATTATTTTACTATAACCAAATTGACTTGTACGTCAATTATATATTATATATTATTAACACCTGAAAGGTAATTTATATTTTAATGCTGATTAACCCTTAAACGCCTGATATGCGTCCTGTAATGGTGAAGCACGAATAAACGTCGACAAGCAAAATTTTTCAAATTCAAACCAACGAAGATCATCATATCGCGCCAAGACATGGCGTCTCAGCAAAAGCACTCACAAGGATGCTTTGGTGGATATCAATCACATTGAAGAGATGATATCATTGGGCATACCTTTGTATGGGTACTGTGTCATACCACTCTTGCTGTGATTAACATCCATTGGATTGTCAACATTTGCACTAGACAATTTGCTACTCATGTTGCTCACTTCTCTCAAACGGTAAATTAAGAGAGCTTTTTGTGTGTCTCAGTTTATTGGTAGAATGTGCCATTTGTGATGTCGGCAGTTGCGTTTCCTAAGAGGTCTCATTCTATTGTAACTATCCGTTTTGACCGTTGTCTACATTAAAATTTTTTTCCGGGCAGGGACGCATATCAGGCGTTTAAGGGTTAACACGCTTCGTTTCGTTTATTTATTCAGCCGCAAGTCAGCCTGTTTTACAACTGGCCTGCATGCATCAGCAACGTGCGGTGATTGGCCTCTGAGCCTTGCCATGCCTCGGGTTGCCTCATCACTCCGTCTGAGTGTGCGGCGGATAGCTCTTTGTCTCTCTATGAATCCTGCTGCTGGCTCAGGTTCTTCTGAGTATTTTTGTTCCTCCATTTTAGAGGATGTATTTTCTTGGTCAACCAATGAGCTGTGCTTGCGGTATTCTGATTAACACGCTCAAAAATCGTCAAGAATATTGAATGAGCGTTGTAGATTGAATGAATCTTTCTCTGCCAAAAAAACTCACAAACAAATTTTATTCTTCTCTCTTGACGAGGGCAATGTACGCCAACAGTCTAAACACAGCCCCTTGCAGCGCGATGGCGAAGATGGCCCTCGGAACATCATCATATGTATATCCGTAAATATCCAGCGTCTTTTGGGATGGGTGGTGCGGCTCCACGGAGAAAAGATAATAGTTCTCGTTAGTCCACCGAAATAGTGACAGAAAACTGGGGTAATATAACACACTGCCCAAGAGGGGGTTTGATTGGAGCTGTACAGTGTCAGATTTGAATGTCACGACTGTCAATTTGACGTGGGAGTCACCTGAGAGAGGGAAGGGCTGGCACCGGAGAACATCATGAAAGATCGGAAGAGCGTCGCACCAACAATGTGTGCCAAATTTGCACTGACTACAATGCTCACCAGATAAGCCACCCCCGAGCACACAAAGTAGATCTACACCAGTCAGATTTTTCCCGCCAAAAAACTTGGCTCACCGCAAAATAGAGTGCGAAATACTTCCAGAAGGGGATACCGGCTGGTCTGATCATTCCGTAAAAGCAAAGCGTAAAGCAAAGAGAAGCCATGATGATGGTGGGCAGATGCGCGAGGCATTTCCCGATGTAGTAACACTCTGTCGGTAGCTGCGCGAGAGATTCGCGCTGGAATACGGTCTTTTCTTTACCCTGAGATGACGTCATCAGATGAATATTTCATTAAAACACAAGAGGACAGATTATTGTGGGTTTTGCACTGTAAAAACAATAAAATAATTGGAGATTCACTCACAAATACACGAAGTGAACTCGTGATGGCTGCCAAGGCAACAGATAGTGCAGATAAATTGGCCTGACCGGGGTAGGGGTCATTAAATGGGATGTCGACAAATAGGCACACCTTCTCATCAGTAAATTGTGTACAGTTGACTACAACCAGTCAGTTCAAATCTTCCGAGGTGTATTTGTTACAGTTTGGTAATGTGTCAGAGATTGGAGAGTTGTAGTCCCATTCGTAATAAATGATTCCTGCCGATGTCAATTTTCAATGAAATTCCTGATGACGTATGGATCCACTCTTTGCGCAACTTGCGCAGACTTGAGATGAGATGCGATGAGATGCGACATCAGAATTCGAAGAAATGCGATGACGTGTCTCACCCAAAAATATGGAGGCGAAGACCGGGAGAGAGATGTCAAATACGAAACCCAAATAAAATCTCGATTGCTGCACAATCGATCTCTTTGTGACTAGGTATATTTTTGTCAGCCTGTACGATATTATTTCTGGCTCGTTGTAGATTGTTAAAATCAGCTCACCAGTGCACAGTCTTCCTGTCAAAAGTAGGAAGTCGCTGGTATCTGTGAAATCCGACAACGACCTAAAAATAGATCAGTGATCTCTACAATCTTCTTTTTTGCCAGCCACGCGGTAATAACCGCACGGCTTTGCGTTAAGTTTCACGTCACGAAATGATTCCCGGTAACTACCGTGAAGATGTACGGTAAGAATTTCAGAAGAGTTCACCTGTGTTACTCCCGTAAGACTCCCGGCAGCTACAAGCCAGAATACATATGCCGGGGTGTAAACAGCTAATGACACGTCATCAGGCCAGGGGCCCACAAGGTGCAGTAATATGACAAAGCATCCCAGAACCGCCTGTCCCGTTCCCATGAACGCGGCTGGAGATTTCGGTGAGAAATCGCTGGTACGAGGCTTACCGCGGATCATCGCGGTAAGTTAGCGTAAAATGTGGAAATTTACCGTATCTATATTTAGGCGGGTCTTGCTTGCGGAAAAAATCCTGGAAAATCAATAAAATTCCCGGGAGGAGTGTGCTCGCCACTGGCAAATCTCAGTTTACATCGTTGTAGATATGCTCAGAAAACTCACAAAAATATCCGACGTAGCGAGGGTCTTGTCCTCTCCCACTCCTGTCCAGGTTAATTCTCATCTACAACACCATCTACAACACTGCTGATGATTCTCACCTATAAACGACAACTAAAAGCCAACAGAAAAAAATCACGTTGGTCCAAAACAAAAATCCGTATACTAAAAACAGGGCAGCAGGGCTCAAGTCAAAGCTGCTCCCTGTCAAAATGAAAAATACAATCCAGGTGTAGATTGTCACTCCCCCACAGGCCCCCACCAAACTCCCTGCATAAATTTCAGAGAATTTTCTTCAACCAAATACTGAAAGACGCAAAAACGCGAATATTTTTTGCAAATTTTTTTGAGAGATTGGTGAAATTTCAATGAAATTTCGTGTGATGACGTCATCACCCACCATTGATACTCATTCTGGATGGTCTGATGAACAATGCTGCCAGGCAAAGTGGAGGTAATAACAAAGAGATCATGCCAAACAACAAGGCAAGTTGGATTGTCCCTTCAGCCAACGCCGTTTTAGTCCAATCCTTTGGCAGAATCCTACTGTACGTAATCTGCCCATTCTCAGAAAGATTTCAAAAGTCACAGTCGAGATTTCATGATGGAAGTTTCATTGTTGTAAAGATGCACTGGTCATGATATCTTTATGTACACATGCGACATGACAGCAGCAAAGAACTCAAGATTGTTTTGTCAAATGAATTTCTTTGCGCATCAAAACACGCACCCAAACAAAAGTATCTTTGCAAAAAATATCCTTGTGATACAAGTATAAAAATCTACATAGTGCATTTCCATCAAATACAAGACAATAAGATGCGTCTTGGCGGCAAAGCCGCAAAACAACCCACTACTACGCGATGAAATTCCATTGAAATACTCTTGAATCCATTACATTTCATCAAGAATACAAGATGATAATAATGAAAAATGCATCTTGGCGACAAAGCCGCAGAACATAACACACTTTGTGGTAAAATCCCATTAAAATATTCTTGAATGCATTACATTTCATCAAGAATACAAGTCAATAATAATAATGAAAAATGCATCTTGGCGGCAAAGCCGCAGAACACTTTGTGGTAAAATCCCATTAAAATATTCTTGAAGCCGTATTTCATTTCATTAAAGATACAATACAATAACACGCATCTTGGCGGGAAGGATTGCAGTAACATCGGGGACACATTGACGTGAGTTTCACGGTAACCTTACCGCGTTTTTTGTCCCGGTGTTCACGCAACCCTTGGCGGCAAAGCCGCATAAGAATCTACTTTCTTTCACATCATGAGTCACCTGACTGGACGTCATCCTGTCAGAATGGTCATCTACAACGCTCCCAGCCACGCTGTGTCTGTTCCTCACTACAACGGACTCACGTCCGTTTTCTTCCCGCGCATTTTCCCCCACCCCGCTATGTCTTGGGGTCACGTGACCTGTAGAAAAACTCAACACAGGTCTTGCAGCCCATATAGAGGCTAACTCCGCCGGAGTTATGTTTCCTTTTTCACTTGGTACTTCTCCGGCCACCACGTCGAGTAAAAACTGAAATTTCAGTTAGATTTCGAATCGAACTATTTTTGGTAGTTGTAGATTGAAAATAAAAAGTGAAATTACATCGGCGGCGTTGACGCGGGGAGGACAGTGAAATCCTAGCTCTTCAAAATATCTAAATTAAAATAAATTTTTATTTATAATTTTAATTTAAAAAATGGATATTTTTGGTTGTGACAAATTCAAGCTGAAAATTCTCAAACTTTTCTTACTGTAGAGACGTCTCTGTGGGACCCATGTACACAGTTCTTCCCCCCTTGCCGAGTAGTATGACGTCATCAAACATCTGGAAGATCTCATATCTGGGGGAATGGATGACAGCCACGACATTGATCCCATTTGATTGTGCCAGCCTCTTTAGTGCTGCACAGATTCCTTTTGATGACGTGGAATCCAGGCCAGAAGTTGGCTCGTCTACAACGAGTCAGAAATAAAAAAATTAAATGAATAAAAAAGAATGAAAAATAGACCTAAAAATAGCACAGAGGGGTTTGCCACCAGCTCTATTCCAATATTGACCCTCTTTCTCTGACCACCGGAAATACCACGCTCATCTACAACGATCAGCCTGGAAATTTCGAATTCATCATTAATATGAATGACCTTCATCTCCAATCAGAGAGTTTCTGATCTCATTTAGACCCAGCAGCTCGATCGTGTACTCCACGATCTCTTTCCTCTGCTTGTTCGTTAAGTTAACGGGCAGTCTGGTGCTGGCAGAAAACATCAAGTTCTTCAGATGATCAGGATGGTACGGTATTTTCGGCGCTCTGTACCTCTTCGACGGTGAGATCTCGATGCATGATGTCTTCTTGTGGCACAAAGCCAACCAATTTTGGATATTTCTTCAGACTGTCTGGGACACCATTTAGATATATTCTGCCAGTCATGTTGCCATAATTGGCTCTTCCAGAGAGGGTCGTTAAGAAGGTTGTCTGTTGTTTGTGATCACTTCGAAAATTTCAAAACATACCTTTCCAGAGCCACTCGGCCCCATCACAGCGGTTGTCTTTCCGTGTGCAATCATACCATTCACATTATCCAAAACTTTATGTCCTCCTCTAAAAAGATGTCACATGTAAATGTTGACATTTCACCAAAATGAATTACTTCTTCAGCGTGAGACTGAGTTTCCTGAAACCGATGTCGAACGTGACAATGTCAGGTGTGTGTTCTTCCAGCTCTGAATTTGGTTCGATCGGCTTCTGAACCACATTAGAATAGCACAATGAAAGAGAATAAGACCCACATATTTTCTCTTGGGCCGAGACTTGCATGTCGCACAAATGAGTGATATGAACGCCATCATCACGAAGACGCTCAGAGGCATGAACAGCGATGCATCGAGGAACATCGTGGCCGTCCTGTCTTCTCTATCTCTGCGTGATGCGAATGTGAACTTTCTCGAGCTGACAACGAACGGGTGATGTCAAAGAATGTTTGTTATCGATCCATCACGAATCGATGAAAATCAGTTTTCAACAACACGCCGATTCATGAACAATGAACACAATGAACAGAACTCGGGAGATGAAAAAGAAGATCAAGGTTCCAGACATCATTTGTTGTGGGACGACAGCAACGGCCATCGTCATTTCTGTCCTAATCGCTGTTCTCGTACCATATAGACAATATACAAAGAATCCACAGAGCCTCATCAAGACAACATCAGAAAAGGGGACAGAATTTCATTTTGGTTCTCAGAATATTGTGGTCACTGCTCAAGAGGAATGTTTCTTCTGGGATTATCAGCCCGATTTTCAGAATTATCGACCAGAGGTGATCATCCTTCCTTCCTTCTGACAAAGAGTCACAAAATGTAGTCCGTTCTTGTGTGGCCAGCCATCAGTGACCATTCCTTCATCGTCCTAACACAACCAAAGTCCACTCAGAAGCTCTTTGATTTCGATTCTAGACAATGGATCGTCAACTGCGGCGGCACATTCAAATTTTGTATGCACAGAGAGGGCGCCGATTCGGATCCTTCTAACGTTCCAGAGGGGAAATACCTTGTAAAGGTGCTGTTATCCACGGCTCCAGTCGAAAACAGTAAGAACTGTACCGTCGGGGTCTATCAGACAGCTGTGATCAGGGTGAGTAGAACTTGCATTCAACGTATAAATGAGGAGACCTCACCAATGTGATTTGTCCAAAAGTGGCGGCAAGAAAATATATAGAATAAAGACAAATATTGATGACTTGCTGATGTTTGCAGAATGGTTGGATGATCTGGGGTATATGCAGTGCCGTCGTCTTGCTGATCGTGTCCGCGATGGCCTTCTTCTTTCGCGAAGACCAAGGGTACACAACCATCGGTCTTCATGACCAAGCAGATGAATAGAATGCAGATGAGCGCGATGCGATTGCATCTTGTAAAATAAACGTTTTCGGAGCCAGACAATAAAAACTATTGGTCGATGTACAATGTCCTCATCTCACGAAAAGCCCTGTGATGCTCGTGGAGAATATGTCCAAATACAAGATAGTACGACCTTAGCGTGATTTACGGTAAGCAAGTCACGAGCTGTTAACGTGGGGTCGACATCGACGTGGCAGGGAAAGAACGAAAATTGAAATTTTCAAAAAATTGAAAGAAATACGTAACTACCACAAACTGCCGATCATAATCAACATGAGCAAACGGGATCTGCTATCGTCTGTCCCTGGTGCGAGAGCCTCTATAGGACTCTCTCCGGATATTCTAAGACGTAATCTCAACAGCACTCCAAGCAGCCCAGAGCTCATTCCACGAAAAGCAGCCGTCAATACACCGAAAGAGGACATTCAGAAGAAAGAGAAGATAGAGAGAAGAGAGAGTCAGAGGGAAGACAGGAGAAAGTCTGTGAAAGTTCCAATATCAACACCATCATCGTCCATCGCCGCATCGGCGGTGCCCATTTTCGTACCTGACAATTTCACCAAAGAGAGTTTTGTGCCACTGGAGTTTATTGAAAGAGCGACAAGGAAATGTATCTTTTTAGACAAGGAAGAGAGGGAGAAAGAGACGAAATTGAATCCAAACCAACCCGTAGGATTTAGATGTCAGGTGATCACCTCAATGTTTTACCATGATCAGATCCATTCCTAGAATTCAATTTAAAATACTTCGTTTCGTTCAGATCTTCTTCATTTAATTTGAATTTAGGCGTTCACAGAGATTTTTGTAAATACATTGCAACAACTACAAGACCTTGCCGAAGGCGTAGACAATAATATCACGAAATTAGAATCTGAGTCGAAGGTACAATTTTTCCAATGGAATGGTTTCTCCTGTGAAAATATTATCAACAGTTTTATGGACCTTATTGAGTCGATCAGCGCGCTCAATTCACGGTTTGTTCACGCGATGTTTACGATATGCAACCGTGAAATAAAAACAGTGTCATCACAAAAACAAATGATATACAGGGACTGAGAGTTTTCAGAGTGCTCAGAACATGTTCAAGTCCAAGTTAGGCCAATACTCTGAGGACTTCCAGCAGAGTCTTAAACAGTTTCATGTGCTAGATAATCGCATAAATAAGGTGGGAGGTGGTTCTGCAGTTGTGACGTGGCAGCACAAAGATAAAATCTTTTGTGAGAAACTGTTGCATCTCAATTTATTCTGCATGGAAACAATTCAAATTCTACGGCTAGTGATTTTTTTTCATTAGGCGATTCCTTGGATATTTGATATGAATAATAATAAATTATATATTAATTATAAATAATATTATTTTATTATTTTATTGGATTTGTTGATTTTTCAAGGTGGGTAGTGGTGCCGTAACTATCGGAGATCGTCTTGAGACAGGTAATGCGATATCATACCCTAAGATATGACATCACAACCCACCCTACATCACCACTTTTTTTCTGACTGGCTCATTGTAGACGATGTGAGGAGAGAGAGGGCGCTGGACGGAAAGGAATTAATTGAATATTTATTATATTTTAACAAAGAGGATGCTGAGCTCGAAAAACCCAACAAACTTCTCGAAATCTTCTTGGGGTTCTCTTCGACTGTAGATAAGTCAGTGAAAATTCGATGAATATCCCGCGTTGTAGTTGGTGTTGTAAACGGGAGAATGACATCATAAAAGATATCGTAAGAAGAAAAACGCGGTGAAGAAATACAAGCGGGTCGCCATCTCAGAAAATTCTTCGAAAACTCTGGACCCGAACTCTACCGCAGCACAATTGTATGAGGTGTGATGACGTCATCACGAGGATTAATTATGACATCATAACAGAAAGCCATGATCGCTAAACGATTATTCACCATCACATCAGAACTGGACGCTGCCAGCATGACGAAGGTAAATCAAATCAAAAAAATTATATCCATCTACACCGATGTAGAAATACATTCTCCCCCCATAGAAATTTCAGAGAAATTCAATCGAAATTTTGAAGAATTTTCAGGGAAAAGAGAGAGTCGCGAAACTTCACGGAGAGCTTGAAAAAAAATTAATTCATGACTTTGCGGAGGCCAACAAAGACTCGGACTTTAACAAGATCAGAGAGTTTTCCCTCATCTTATTCGATTTTAACGGAGGAGAGTCGTGCATAGCAACTTATATCGCGAGGTGGGTGATGACGTCATCATGAAAAATGAAATTTTAAAGAAATTTCAGGTACAAGAATCCACATCCGAATATTGTAACACAGGATACGAATTTGGCATCACGGTAATTTTTTATTTTAAATAATTAAAACTCGAAATTAAAATCATTATTTAATTTCTATTTTTACAATAATTATTTATATTATTGCTCCTTGTATACCAAAAAAATATTTCACGATGAATTTTTTGAGAAATTTCCCAGTATAAACACGGAAGTTGTAGACGACGATAGTGGTGTACAAGACCCCCGCCTCCGGGAATTCTTCGAGAAGATTCGAGATAATTGTAGAAACGAGAGAATGATGATCTACAAAGTGTTTGACACACCCAATGTGGTCATGTCGCAATTCATAAACCAGCTTTTCGGCGTCAGAGTGAGTTTTACCTGAAATTTCATCGAAATTTCGGGATCACGTACGAAATTAAAAAAATTGGGGTCAAATCACGTTAAAATTGTCGGTAATTAGCGTGTCTGTTACCGTGAGCTTGAAAAATCCAATCTGCAATATTCCACAGAAAACAGCAACAAATTTCCTCGAATTTTCTCTGACATTTCTCAGGTCAAATCATTTTTACGTCAGATCCTGACACATGACATGGGCGTAAAGCTGTCACTCTACATGCGCACCCTCTTCCAGTCATACACCGAGGTCCTGTATATACTGGATTCGTTCTCAGAGTACAAACTGCCGCCGGACCTCTTAAGTCAAGAAACCATTTTAAACGATCTCTTTGGCCAAGACATGCTGGAATACGCCAAAAACGAAGAAAAATCGCTGAAAAATAGTTATCAGCAGGAGTTGGTGGAGGTGAGTTGTTACGGGCGTCTACAACGAGAGATGAGGATTTTCGCTGAGCAGATTTAGGCACAGAAGGAAGCGAGGATGCAAAATCCAACAGAAGTAAGTAGAATTTATCTACAGTGACACTCTGTTGAAAGATCTAAAATTCGTTTTGTTTGTGGCTGTCAAAGAAATAGAAATTCGTTTCCAAAGTGTATGAAATTCCTGCCAAAATGATTGACTCGTTGTAGATTCTCGGAACAAGCATGATCTCCCCAGAAATCGCCAAAGTCAATTTTTTGAGTATAAGCAGTTATGCAGTCAAGAGATGTTGCATCCTGTCGCCTAAAGCCGATTTGTGAGTGTTGTAGAATCGATTGTAGACGGACTCAAATTTTCAGGCCGCAGAACCTCGGTATGGTGTTTAGCATTTTGATAGAGTTTTTGATTGGACGATATGTGACAGATGCTCTGAGCAAGTAAGTACCGTCACGATTATTCATGCCGTCCCAATCAATTGAACCGTCTCAATTTTTCGAGCCGTACCTTTGTTTTATTTTAATTAGTGTCGATCCTTCACGTTACATCGAACGTCACAAATGATTGAGCCGTCCCAAAAAATCGATCCGTCTCAAATTTTCGATCCACTCAATTCCTCCCAGGGCCGTCTCAAATCTACCGGATAGGATAAGAAGTCCGTACGCGAAGCAGTTGGCATTCGTAGATGACTTCTTTATGATGATATTGTCCCTCAACCAAATCGTCGTTTCCATGGAAAAACATTTCCACGTAGATGTGGTGAGTGCCTGAAATTTCTCCGAAATTTCACGCTCGTCATCTTCGTTCCCTCTGAACTTTCCTCGAATTTTCACTGAAATTTCACAGTCCAAATACATCTCTATGTCTGCGAATGACCTGTCTTATTGTGAAAACAAGAAAAACGGTGCGTTGTACAGACTTGAAGAGAAAATTGACGAAGGAATGTCCAAGTCTTTGAATGATATCCTTTTACGTATCAATGATTTTTCCGGGAAAAGTGGTCACAGGTCGGTTCTAAAAATAGATCTTCGTCTCGTGGCTATCTTGAGCTTTGGAGGCAGAGCCGACGGGTTGTCTGTATGCTGCGGCAGAGCTGTAGTCAATGATATCGTGCCCGCGTGATGCTGTTACATCCTTGAAATTTCCCGCCATTTTTAAAATTCAAATATGAAACCTTGACGACCACACCTCTCTCCAACATCGCCAAGTCCATCTTGTCGAATCAAAAGTCGACCGATTACCGATTGAGAGATGATGATTCCTCCATTTTTCCGAATAATGCATCGGCGACATGTCTAGAACTCGTCGGCTTCATGGCCGCCAGAGTTAATGTCCTCAGCCAGACTTTGGACGGAAAAAATCTATCCGCGATTTTAGAAGAATTTGGTTTCAGAATGTTTCAGTGAGCCACAAGAAAATTTTCGATTTTTCAGAAAAGAATTTGATTTTTCGGATTTTCGAAAAATCGGAAAAAATAATTCTCAAAAAAATATTTTTTTTCTGATTATTTTTCAAAATGCAGAATTCGTGAATAATCCACTCAGGTTGCTATGGAACCACTACAAAACCATCAAAATCAGCCAAGGTGCTGGCGGGATCCGCCTATATCAAGACCTCTGCACGTACCGTGACACGTCCAAAATGTTTAGCAGTAAAGAGGTGACCGACAGCTTCGACGTGCTCAAAGAGATCTCCAAAGTCCATAACATCGATCCGGAGCAGCTGAAGGTGGTGTTCAGCGGGACGCTGCTGGCTCAGGCGGATAGAGATGACGTCATCACCTTCATACAACAGAGGACTGATTACAAGGCGGCCTGGTTAGCGAAGCTCATGTAGATAATAAAAGAATATGAAAACACTCTGATTTATTGTCTTTGGAGTAATGTGTTGGAAGGGTTCTCTGAGTACTCCATCTGCAGGGTTACTCTCTGTTTTTGTCATTTCAACTATTGCCATTTTTTGTGAAATAGAAGATGCTAGTGGGCGTGACAACATCATCTCTTTATGTGGTGATCATTCCTGAGTACAAGTCATGCTGCTCAGTGTACAATGGAAAGATTCAAAATACCAAGACAAAACGTCTGTATTTATTGATATCATCTGATTGTAAAAACTGAGTTATTTTTAGGTGCATTTATTAATCATGAAACTGGTGTACATCTCCCAATATTTCCATTCATATGGCGGATAAAGGATTAACTCTGACCTCCAACGTGTGAGTCATGTACACAATGGACCAGGTCACCAAACACAAAAAGAAATAAACCATCAATAAAATAATCACATAATGGTGCAAAATGGATAAACTTTATTAACTGCTGTAAAGAAATCACAGCCAGTTCTGACACAGGGGGTATAAATCAGTCGTTTCCACCTTGAGTCACAGGAGCGACTATGACCTCCAGACACTGACCGACATTCACACATTCGGAGATAGGCTGTCTGTCGAATTCTTTGGTAAATTCCAGAGTTGTAAACGGGTTTGGGGCTTTACGCCTTTATGCTGGTGGAACTGGATGGAGATAGGGCCAATTAGAGGGTGAGATCGTCTTCTTTATCTTCTCGTGTTTCCTTTGGTCTCTGTATGCACTCATCTTGATGAGACCTCATATTCACATATGCCAGATCGATGGATCTCATGGAAACAGAAGCAACCGGCGGATCAACTAATTTATTCTCTTATCTTTCTACTGAACTGTTTGTGTTCATATTAGAGCACCTTCATCCGAAAGACCTCTGTGCCTGCCGTGACACCTGCTTTCAGTGGAGGTCTATTGTCGATCACATTCTGTCCTGGAAGCCTCTTCCTTTCACACATTCATCTCTGGGTATTGTTCCAAAAGCAGATTTAGAGAAGCTCGTCTATTACAACAAGAATGCCCTCTTGTGTGACAACAAAGATGACTCTTCACACACATTTCAAGGCTTCTTATTTGGCATGACTTCTTCATGCCTTTTGGATCACAGTTTGGACCCCTGCTCGTGGATCTATTCTCTACTAAGTATGATTCCTCAGAATGAAAGACATTTTCGAGCCATCTGATACTGATTTCATCAAGAGGATCCACCATTAGATGATAGAAACGGCCTCATTCATCATCTCAGAAGACAGGCCATTAAACACTTGGAGCGTGCAGAGGAGCTCAATCCGCTCAATATAATGGCATGGATGAATCATGGTTATTTTTCCGTACAATGGGGCGACTATGCCTCTGCAAAATGGGCCTTCTCAAAAGCACTCTCTTTATTCACAACAAAAGAAGCAGAGGTATGCTTTTTCAGCTCTATCATAACATGATCATCATGATTATCATGATTATATTTGGTGATACCTTCTTTTCACGGCTTAGCGAGACAGCATATCCAATCTCTACAAGCCGCTATGATCAGCTGCAGCTCTGCTGCCATTTAGGCCTCATTATAAAGACAGAAACAATCCTGATTATATCCCCGTTTGTGGCAGCTGCCGCGGTTGTGTCCTTATGATGTCTTGAAAAAACTTCTGAGTACTTCTTTGTGAATGGACAAGCAGATATTACCAAACTACATCGTTGTAGACGGTGACATTCTTCAGGTGTCCTATTTTTATAACGTGGGATACACATACTACAGATTGAATAATGACGTGGCAGCAATAGAACACTTTAGGCAGAGGTGATTTTCCATCGAAATTTCGGCCGACATTTTCCAGTCTAGAACTTTACCCCCTCACATTCGAGAGTAACGGACAGATGCCAAAAATAGAATTCAGCCCTGCGTATACGGAGAAGAGACACGAGGTCATGCCACCCACCGACATGTCAAATAACCCCGTACTGGCACTCCTCTCATCTACACTGAACCACCTTCCCAAGGGAGAAGAAGGTGAGTCGCAAATTTTTGTGCCGGACCAATTGATTGTACCCGTTCACATGACAGTTATTTGTGGAGTTGTAGATTCACGAGATACAGGGAGGTCAGAGGAGAAGACTGAGGTGGGGGTCGCACTACAACGCACTTGTACCGACATCTACACTTGCCACTTTATTTCTGAATTCGGACGTAATTCCAAGAAATCTCGGTCAGATTTCGAATCACCCATCTCCCTCGCCAGGTTCGAATTTTCTCCGAAATTTCACTGAATTTTCTCACACTCTTCAGATGTTTCAACCACATTGCCACTTCACTGCAATTCTTGGACCGAAACGACGAAGCTTTTGAATTTTACAGCAAAGCACTGTCTGAGAATTGGGATTTGCCGAACGTCCATTACGGCCTCGCGTGGCTCTACAATTCCAACAAAAATTCCACAAAGGCGAGGACACATTTTGAGGTTGCCATCAAGTTGAATCCAGATCACATACACGCTCTGACCAAGTTGGGATGGGTGCACGCAGAAGCGGGTATGACGTCATCCTCTTTATACAAGATCGTCTCATGATGATATCATGACGATGATATCATAATGATGCATGACATCTCATCTTGGTGAAAATAATGTGATATCATAATGACATCTTTATGTAGGTAATGATGAACAAGCTCGCGATTTCTTCAGGCAGTCTCTGAAACTTGACGCGAATTACGCACCAGCGCAGAACGGCATGGCTGACACTTACGTGTATGATATCGCGATGATGGCTGATAACATGCGTGCGAGGGAGTCCATTTCGCAGGTGAGACGTCGCAGTTGAAATGTCGGAAATCAGATTGAAGAATGAGGTGATTTGTTGAATCATGATTGTGGCAGAGCCGGCAATGGTTAATACGATGATGCATCATTATCAATGTTGAATGTGAAAGCACATGCAACTTTTGATCCTCAAAGACATGACTCATCACATTCAACCATCATCCCACATCACTCAACCCCATCAGTTGATGGAGCTTCTGGAACGATACCCCAAATATTCCAATGGGTACATACTCCTCGGTACCCTCTATTTCACCGAGCTAGATGAGTTCGAGAACGCCCTCGCGGCATTCAAAAAGGCCTTAGAACTGGCCCCTAATAAGAAATTATGCTATGAGTTGGCGAAATGTCATTATATGTTGGGAAATGACGCCGAAGCCAAGGCCGAGTTGGAGGAAGAGCTCCGGTTGATTGAAGAATGCATAAATTGTCACGTGATCTGTCACGTGAACACGAACGGTTCGCTGAAGGAATCGCATAAGAGGCAGCAGGTATGACGTCTTTCGGTCTGAAAATGTACATGAAAGTTGTAGATCTCAAGATGAAACATTTTGTTAAATTCTGACGAGTTGTAGACGAGAGTACACACACTACTGGGGGATATTTACCAAAGAATGAACCAATTCAACACTGCACTGGAGCATTACAGCAAAGCCCAGACCACATCGAAACACAGGACCGTCTATTTGGGCCTGGCGACGCTCCATTCAAAAATGGGAAATTTCCATACTTCGCAGAGGTGCTTTGAAGAGGCCATACAAGCCCTAGAATTCAGGTGAAATTTCCTGGAAATCTCAAGTCACGTGACCACATCGCGTTGTAGACCCAACAAATTCTTTCCATTCCATGATATCATGAATGACGTATGCTGACGTCATCAGTGAGAATGATATCAGCGTGTGGTCATCTACAAGGCGTCGAGCGTGGCAAGGGAATGAAACCGCCATACAGTTGTTTGAGCGCGTGATGTCTATATGCCCCCTCCACATACAAATATACACAGAATGGGCGAACATGATCCAGGCCGAGATGGACCATCTCACGGCTGCCGGGAAGGTTCGAAATTTCTGCGAAAATTCGAGTTGACGCGTTGTAGATGGATGAGTACAAGAGGGATGAGATGCAAGAGAGGAAGACACAGCATGAGGAGAGCGTCGTCAGAATTAAATCTGACCTGATCAGGTCATTTCTTCCTTCATACACGTCACGGGTTCTATTTTTAGAACATATGTTGACTCGTTGTAGATGTTGTAAAGATCTTGGCGAAATTTTAACATCCATCGGCAAGACAGAAGAAGGGATTGGCTGGTTGGAAAAATCGCAGAGAGTTTCCAACACAAAAAACTTCTACATTCCAAGGTAAAGAACACCAACATCCTCTTAAACTGTGAAAGTACGTACTGACTGGTCGTAGATAGGAGGACAAAAAGCTTGTGTATCTATTCTTATAAAGAACTGTACAAACCATTCACTGTCCTTCTTTCAGTTGATGATGTTATGTGAGGTCTCATTAGGACGAAGGAAGTTGTTCATGAACATGCTTTTGTTAATTTGTGGGAAATCATCTGAAAATGGGTTTTCTCATGATGGCTCTGCCCAGTAGACTTGGGTACCCTGTTGCTGTGTTGTTGATCACATCGCATGAATCCATCGCCAAACTGCTGTTTGTAGGGCTGTGTTGTTTTCATAATAAGATTCCCAAGGCGGGGTCGGATCAGCAGCGGAAGGTGCCAAAAACTTTCATTTGACAGAGGACAGACAGATTTATGGAGGTGGGATACAAGCGTAGACTGTCTCTGATACAGCTAGCTTTTTGAAGAGGGTGACTTCTCTCTGGTGAATGAGGTCCAACTGCAAGTGCCGAAAGATTGTCAATCTTTGTAATGAGATAGATCGCGTGAGTACATCAGATCCATTTAACAAAATGAGATGGATAGTTGATTTTTAACGGCATGACTTGAATGTTGAGGCAGCTGGGTGCGTTAGATTATGCGAGATCCGGGTACGGCGATGAGATCGCACCGAGGACAATCATATTATGGCTCTTTTGGACATTGTTACCCAAGTTCGTGCAGCCGGAAGCGATTGGCCTCGTTGAGCCCGATTGTGAGCGACCTTCGGGCCAAGTGAGTGACAATGCATGTCTCTTGATGACGGACCAGCATGTGACAAATGAGAAGAAAGTGAAACAGTGTGAGAGAGTTATTAGATGGAGATGCATCATCATCCATTCTGCAGAATGTGCCGACACCATCATCACATCAGAGAGGCAAAATGTCATGTGAGTGTGCCACGCATGTGAAGATGTTGACGCATCAACTGAGCGGAGTGCATCAAAAATACAAAGAGAGTGAAAGTGACGGTGGTTCATCACGCTGATCCAAAGGGTAACACCCCGCAGTGGGTGGATCTACTGTCTATCTACAACGAGATTGATGTGTGCAGATTATATCTGGACAGAACAGTGCTCTGGCCAAAGCAATCGTGAAGACAATCACGAACAAAAATGAGATCGAATGTGTCCAATAAACAAATTTATGTTGATCTGAGTAGTAAACTGTCAGTACGTGATGAAGCACGGTTAATACCGAAGATCTTAATGAATGGATAATTCAATAATATTTCAAAGCCCTGTGCATGCGAAATTTCCAAGAGTTCCGCCACAACAACAGTTGCTACGCTCCACTACAAGTATCCTCTTAATTTTGATATCATATTGATGAGTCATCACCCCTCACGGACTGGATAAACCGTCTGTAGAAACACTTCACCCACAGTGGGCATGGTGTTGTGAATAAAGAGGTAGCAAGCAGCTCAAGACAAGTAAATTGTGACAACACCCTGGAATATTAAGCTTGCCTTGTCGTGCGAAATTCGGTGGTTTTGCGGAAAGAGGTGAAAAACGATCAAATCTCGCGTGGTTGTCAAGGAAAACTTAAAGTATAAAGAACCAAATCCAATGATGGCATTCCACAGATTAGTAGAGAGGATGGAAGAGGTCTACTGTTGGCCAACCAGTGTGCCAAAACCGAATACAGAGGAGGAACGAATACAAGACCTACGATCACTGAATGTAGGTCTGATATATGTGGATTCAGTTTGATCTCTGGTAGTTCAATGAGGTTACAAGAGAACTTGAAGCATTGGCTGCCTTAATGCAAAGGGTGAGGAGAATACATCACAACATTCACAAATCACACTACTGCCTCCCTAATTCTGTCGATGTTGACCGTTTAAAACATCAAATTGGTCGACAGATGAAATTACTTATTTTAATTACGTTCCAAACTGATTGATTAATGAAGATCATGGGCGTGTACTATTGTGGCATAACCGGCATGCACGAAGATCAACAGACTGCTTATGCCTTGGCAACAACAGACAATCAAATCAAAAACAGCTGGCCGAGGACAACAGCACTTTGTGCCTATACTATATGTGGACAAGACATACTCGTATTGGAAGATGCAGAAAGCGTAAGTAGAAATCATGAAGAAACGAATGCCAATGTGTACCTCAGGGACCATATAAAATGCATGGGCAGGTGGTACAAAACGGTGTTAGGTTCTACGCTGGCGTTCCTCTCATCACGAGTAAAGGACATAACATAGGTGATCATGATCCATACATCACCGAATCATGGAGGATGTACTCACCATGGCAGGCACATTTTGTCTTTGGGACCCAAGCGCGAGGAGGCTAACCGAAGTAGAGAGGGCTTTTTTGAAAGCGATGGCCGGTGTCGTCATCAGAGCCCTCGAAATGCAGCGCGTGAAGGTACGAATGATCGATGACCAAAGATGTTTATACATTTCAGAACGCTTCAAATACAATGTGGTGGAAGCCTGGTGTGGATCACACTTACACGATAAGACACGAACACCAACCCATTCTATGCGATACATTGACCATTCTGATTATCCAAGTGATCGAGGTCGGTCTTCGATTTTATTTTTCCGTCACAGAATTTTATATTTTCGAATTATTTCAAATTTTTTCTGAATATTTTCTAAATTCTACAGCGAACGGATCATGATTTACTGGAACAAACTCTCCAGTATTTTGGGGCAGCAGTGAAGTTTTTACACTATCTTGGCGTAATATCACCCCCAGATTTCACCCAGAAACTTTTAGAGGAGGGAGAGCACCTGCCGATGCACGTGCTGTGGAGCCTGCAGAAGGCCTTCCTTAGATGATGTGTCTGTAGAAAGAGCTTCTATAGACGTTATATGTACATATCAGAACATAAAGAGGATCGTCACCAATTTTTCGAAAATAAAAAAGTCGTTGTAGATGAGATCATTACATTCTCCACATTTATTTTGCTTGAGATTTATTTTTCATTATGTTTTGGGTGTGACAGCTGCAAACAGGAGACAATTCAGAGGACAGTTGTCACAACATTTTGGTTTGGGCAGGTTCCCTTCCCTTCAATTGATTTTGCCAGTGTCCTGTCTCATGGAAGATGAAGGACACATTTTCTATCACCTTCTTTTGGTTCACTTGCAGGTGGACAAGTCGATTTCGCCCCGAAATTGAGAGTTTCTTGTGGGTGATCGTGGTTTCGGGAAATGTGATCATGCCAACAGTGAGACCACTCTTATCTCGCCTCTTGGATGACCTTGTCCATCTGTACTGTCTTGAGAGGCTCTTGGCATAGTACTCATGGGACTGCCCTCTTTGTTGTGGTTTTTTCGGCCTCGGGGTGAGTTTTCTCTTCGGTTCCTGAAGAAAAGGAGACAGATCTCGAAAACAGCATCCAAAGATCACACAGTTCCACCAATAAAGAACAAGGTAAGAGAGGTGAAGCGGGCTTATAGACCTCAAAATTCGAAGAAGAGAAACATATCAACATCAGGCATCAGATAAAGGATTAACACTAGAACAGACAAAATGTCGGAGGATATGGCCAGCATCAAAACCTGTGTGGAGACAATCCCTCGCCCAATACTCGCCAAGATATACAAATGGAAAGTAGCCAGGTAATTATTCCTTTCTCTTGTAAGATGGCTCTCTAAACAATGGAACCGTGCCAAGTCGTTTCTTTGTATTGCTATTTGTTTGGACTCATATTGATAGAGCGTCCATCATCAAAGGAGAGGACCTGCCCTCTACGTCTAAGATCCACAGTTTCAAGCCTGCCGTCGAGATACCTGAGGCCATCGCTTGGCTCCTCAAGCACAAGAGCATAGATGGTGCTCTGATCTTCGAGAACGAGAACAGTCTGGTCTTTATGAACGGCAAATTTGAGCAATTGATCGAACTTTAAAGGAAGAATGTACTAAATCAATCATCGGGTCACCATTTTTCGAATCACATCACATATTTTACTAGCAAACACCTCCCAAGGAGTACCCACATTCATCGTGTCATCCTCTGAAGAACATGAAAACGTTTTTTCGTCGTAAAACATTGTGCCCATATCACCTTTTTCCCACGTTGCATATCGAAGATGGGCAACGAGCAGAGCACACCTTCAAACAGTCCACAAGCAGGATTTCATGTCCTCCAAGTGCAAGGTGGAAGTCCAGGAGAAGCCGCAGGGCTGGACTCCTATTTTGACTTCATTATCGGGGCCAACGGTAAACTCTATGTGCGTGTTCACACGATAAAGATCCATCACCAAATGTTGATTCTGTGATCCAGGAAAAGGAGGATCCATCTTTTGTCGATACACTAAGACAAAACATCAATAAGCCAGTCGACTTGGTGGTCTATAATAGCAAGTTTGACACAATTAGAAGTGAGATCTCGACTAAATGTTCGACCATTCTGAAACCATTACGAATTTTAAGAATTGGATCTGATCAAATCCCTTGAGAAGTGATGATACTGATTGAATTCTTGCAGATGCCTCTCTCGTGCCAAATGATAACTGGGGAGGCAGCGGTCTTGCCGGCATCAGCATTCGTTACTGTACAGTGGAAGCCGCCACCGAATTCGTATGGCATGTTTTAGAGGTATGTCTCTTTCATCCACCATCATCAAATCACTGATTCATGTTATTTGATTTGAGTGGTGGCTCCTTGTGAAAGAGTTTCAATTTTTCAAATTTCCAAGTTAAAATTCTTTGCAAAAAATTAACTCTTCGTCGTACAAAATAAATAATCAAACATCTTTTCTGCCACAAAATTTGGTGACTCGTTGTAGATTTACGAGAAATCCCCAGCCTCCCAGGCCGGCTTGGTCGCTGGCAGCGACTACATCGTGGGAACTCCAGACCAACAGTTCAAGTCCTCTGAAGATTTCTACTCTCTCATCTCTGCCAATGAGGAGAAGCCCGTACTTCTTTACGTTTATTCCACCGAGACAGAGAAAATGAGACTGGTGGGGTCTTGTCTCATTGTAGATGAACTAAAAATAGATGCTTTTGCGGCCCGGCCGCATTATTTCACACGCATAAAAAATCTGCACTTTCTGTTGTGATCACGACGAATCTACAATCCTCAACCGACAATTTTCTTCGTTGTAGATCCTCAATACTTCAGGTGAACATAACCCCCAACTCAGACTGGGGAGGTGAGGGAAGCATGGGATGTGACGTCGGTTTTGGCTTCTTGCACAGGATCCCAACAAAAGTCACAAAGACGGGACCCCAAATGAAGGCACAATCAGGACAGGTATGTTTACGTTTTGCATCTAAACTTGGTGAGTTTGTGACGAGTTGTAGACGAAAGCTGCGGCCGAATACCCTGCTATTTTGCAAAGCGTTCCTTCGAAAGATGAGACACTTCTGGGCAGCCTCCAACCCCCAACTGAGATCGACAATTCGTCCTCTCCTGCCGTGTTGCCTGTACAGTCTGAGGACGCAGTGTCCCCCCCACCGGTCTTATCCCCCCCACCCCTATCATCACCCCCCATCATCTCCCTCCCACCGCGTTCAACTCCCCCTGCTGTTGTCCCCGCCCCCGCCCCCTTGTACACGCCATTCGGACACGCGCCCTTACCGATAAAGGAAGTCGCCACACCAACAAAAGAACAAGTGGAAGAGAGCGAAAACACCGACACAGCACAGCCACTTGAGGATGTCGAGCTGTGAACATAAAGAAGGGCATATTTTTCTATTTGCCATGAGCATTGCAAAGTTTATTGTACAGATACGGGGCTTGTGATAGGGTTTTCCTGATTGGTGGGTGCTGATGTGGTCTTCTCAGATGCATCCTTAGATCCTGTGTTGATCAGCACAATCACATGTTACGTCTTATTTATACCCTTGTTGGCTTCAAACTCCTGAAGAAGTCAGCCGAATTGATGTAATGCGTAAACTCACATGCTGAGGCTTGAGCTTCCCAAATCCCTCAGAATAGTTACCCTTTGAAGCAAATAACTGTTTAAAATGTGGCTTGCAGTAGAACACGCCGTCCATAGAGGCGTAATTCCCCAGCTTTATGATGTTGCTACAATGAGTGCACCTGAAGCAGGCCTTGTGGAAGATCTTTCCATCAGCAGACAGTCTCTCCGATACATATCTGAATCATTCATCCTGATCATCTGCATTCAGGATCTACTCACACAGTCTTCTGACAAGCAAGACAGGTCTCCTTCTCAATGTTCATCCTCTTAGCTTCAGTTGTGCAGATGTAAAAATGAGAAGAGCCTCACCAAAAGCAAGACCAACCAATCTGGGCCTTTCCAGATTTCGCGTCACCAACATTCGCTTCCAGTGGTTGGGAGAAACTTGATCCATCGATGAATTCGCGGCCGTCATCTCCGGGAGAATCACGAACTTCAAAATCACATCATCTTGTCAATTTATTCACATCACATTTAGAGCTGTGCTCGATTTTGTCGTTACTTATTCAGATGGCGGATGCGAACGAGCGCATCCACCGCTAACAAAAATTGTAAGATTGATGATAACATGAAAGCTATCTCACACCCACAGACACCCCTCAAGTAGTGCAATGAGGCAATGCCCATGAATGGCCATCCCTCCTTCATGATCAAGGGATAACATCTTCAGGTAAGTATGCTCTACCAGAGTCTCATTTGGATAAATGCATAAGAGAGAAATTTTCTAATTGTGGCAAAGTTGATTGACATTTTCACGTTTTTTGGTCGATGACTATATATCATTGTGGGTTTGTTTGCCAAAATGACGAAATTCAGACGAAGGAATTTAGTGACTTATGGGAATATTGTATTTCAACGTACGTGTTTCAAGCCTCTTCTTTGGACGACTGTTTGGTGTAAGGCTTGTTCAATTCTGCATCAACATGCAATACGATTGGACAGTGGCTGTCATTATGAGAAGATGGATCATCAATCACATCACTCACTCAGAGCCTTGGACATACGTTCTCATGTGGCAATCACCAAGGTGAGTAACGAGTTCTTTAGAGACAATGAAGTAGTCCAGACGCCTGTCATCTTCAGATCGATTCAAGTCGGTATCGGATCATAAAAAGAAAGAAGATGACCTCACCAGCCGACATTCTTCTTCCTTGCGCCACCCATAAATGACCAAAAGGTGTACGCGTCCGTTTTTTCAGGGTAAAAATGTCTATAAACATCGACGAATCCGCTCTCCAACACAGTTGTCATGCCCTTTCTCTCCGCATCGGTGAACCCCGCAGTTTTATTTTTCTGAGGAAATTTAGTTTCGTGCATCTACAACGATGTAGATGACCCACATTCGATTTGGCGTTCTTCAAGTCGATCTCCAAGTGTGCGACCTGCGAATCGTCAAGATCTGCGAATATTCCAGTAAAGTTCTCACGTTGAGGTCCCCTGTCCAGATGACAGGTTTCTTTTTTTCCAAGTCTTTAAGAAACTTATGGAAATGGCCATCCCATTCTTCACGCTGGGGAAGCCTGACCAGGCCCCTGCCAGAGTTTGGGATGTACGTATTGACGAGATAAAATCCTTCAAACTCCGCAGTGATACACCTGCCTTCGTTTCGTGAGTCTCGTTGTAGATGGCGTATATATTCTTTTATTTTGGTGAAGATATCAGAAAATTCGTGGAGATTTCACCTTCTTTGTCGTGGTCTTTCACACCAATTCCAAAAATCCATCTTACCGGATTTATTTTGCTGAGAATCCTGATTTGATGAGTATTTTTTCGGTCTACTGGGACGGCATTCACGGCATCATTTTGTTCACTCATTTTGCGATGTTTTACGACAGAATGGGATGGAATGAGATTACGTCACCCCGTCCCGGCGTAACCTGCGGTCTCTCCATCCAGAAATTGAGCGAAAGGATAGTTCGGAAAACTTTCCACCTTTAATTATCAGAGAATAAACTATAAATAGTCTTCAGAGTTGGTAGGTGCATTATCGTCTAGTTTGGAAATTTTTAACCAAAACAGGGTTTTAACGCAAAAATCCCGGTACGTAACCGTGGGTGTGGACCTGGCAAACCGCAGTACAGCTCCACATCACGCGGTTGTACCGTTCCAAAAATAGAACGAAAAAAAGAGTCTCACTTTGGAGGGAGCGATTTTTGTCTCTTGTAGACAGATGATGTCCGGATCCTCACTCTCCAAGTATGCGCTGAAGCCTTTCCTCATGATGGAGGCCCATCCTGCAACATTCCAGCTGACAATCTTCAAGTCATTCCTATCAAACATCAGGATCTGGCATGTCGTGTCACACGGAACATTCATTTCGACATGAGCGTATGCAAAGGGATGAAACTCTCACGCTCTTTTGGCGGGAACGGCAAAGTCCGTGTCAGGAGAGGGTGTATCATCACTCTCTTTACTCTGATCGAGGTCAACATTGATCGATGCAGGAGTGGAGTCACCTTCTTTGCCTTTGGTTTTGGTTTTGCCTTTTCAGTCTTCTCTTCATCGCTTTCTTCATCTTCTTCTGCCTCGTCTCCGCCTAGAGAGTGACGTCAGCAGATCCATTTCAGTATGTGGTCGACCTACCTCTTAATCGTGCGATCAATTCGTCCTTTTTCCCATTTGTTTTCAGTCCTTTTTCGGTTAAGAGCTCTTTCAGTTGAGCTACTGTCTTTTTAGACAAGTCGGTTTCTGATGAAGTCTCTTCTTGCTTTCTCTTCGGCATGATTGTGGTGTGGATAATGGTGGCGGGAAGAGATCATTGGAACAATCTACAACGACAAATTCCAGGAAGGCGATTTTTCGCGGAAGAGCGTGCATGACCCACACCAGGTATGAGCCTGGCGCATGCGTGTCTGTTGTGTTGATTTAATAGACAACTGTTCAATTCTTATGCATGTGTGAAGAAGTCCAATCCCGCACCAATGGTCTCCTGAAGAGGCTAGCTCACATTTTCGGCGATCTGGACTTTCAATGTTCCAAAAAAAACAGACTGAAATATTCAGCACGAAAACTCTTATTTTGTGGCGCAAAACTGCTCAATTAGGTCACGTTGTACAAGTTGTAGAGGCAGGCGGTGAAGTCAGCGGTAAGTCATGTTTAATATTCAAAATATATTCCTCAGTCAATGGAAAGCCACAAGATTTCAAGCACAGACTCTACACTATAACACAACCAAGAATGACAAGGATATCACTCATTGGATCGGCTAACAAGATTCCGAAAAAATCTTAATATCTTTTGCAAAAAAAATACAAAATTAAATATTTATCGGTTTTTCTTACAAATGTTTATTTTGTTAATTTGGGTCTTTAAAGACTTTTCCGGTGACAGGACAAGTGAATTTGTCCTTGCAGCAGGCATAGTGAGTCACCACGTTGTTTGGGTAGCAGATAAACACGTTTGGACCTGTGCAAATTCAGTCGATAAAGCATTGTAGATCTAGTTGTAGATGCAGTTGTAGATAGATAAGTCTCTCACCTAATCTCTTGTTGCAAACAGGGCACATTCTGTCTTCGTTGATGTGGATGGCTCTGCTTCTCGCCATGATCAGCTGCTCACGGGTCTGTAACGGTCAGATTTCCCGCCCGCGCCAACATTTGAAATTCAAAATCTCACCTCACGGTTCTCTGATTTTAAGAGGTTCTTGACCACCTGCGCAGATTATTCAGTGACAGTAGTTTTCTTTCTTAGGACTTGAAAATTCAAATTCCATTTTTCCCGCCAAAAACATGAAATTTCACGTTAAGGACACGGTAGTTACCTGGTCATTACGTTTCTCAGCCGTGCTGTCCCTCACAACGGCTTCCAAAACTGGATACAGCTGTCTGACGGGTGTGTTTGATGGCAATAATTCCAGAGCCTGTGAGGATTTGAATTTCAAATCTCGAATTTTGGCGCGCTTTTATACCTTTGTGATGTTGATCTTTCTGTAATGCTTGTTCAACAATTCCAAAGCGGGCCTCAGCATCGGCTCGATCACCCCTGAAAAATGGTGAGAATCGAGCATCTACAACGTTGTATACGTACCGTTCGATTTATCCGGTTTTTCCGATGGTTTCAGGTAGACTTTCATCAATGTTAAAAACACATCCCTCGATTCCTCCTTCTCAGTAGAATAATTCTTCACGCAATAACTACAACGTTGTAGATCATCATGAGTAAACGATTTCCCCGAAATTTCGTAGAAAACTCACTCTTCTGCCAGCTGGAAGTCTTTGATATCGTGTGCGTAGATAAAGAGGGCCTTCTCGTGCTGTCCGATTTTTTTCAGTAGGATGGCACGCTCCTCGAACAGATCTACAACGCGTCAATATATTTCCAGATTTTATGTGTGCAAGTTTAAGATTTTGTTCAGTTTTATTTCAATGCGACTATTTATACTTGAAAACTTTTGAGATTGTGTAGATTACCGTCTCGTGGGAATTTTGTGAGCATTCTGCCAGCGGTGTAATATTGTGAACTTTCCAGGAATGCCACCAACTTCTTTCTGGTCGTCCCTAGCAACCCGGCCTGTCAAGATGTCAATGACATGTGACTTTTTTAATGAAATTTCGTGGAAATTTTACCTCGCTTGTGTGTGAAGATCTCGGTCTGCTGGTAAAATCACCTCTTAAAGCTCTGACCGTCTCCAAATAATTACTTATCAACTCACTGTTAAAAAATCAATCTCGAGTCTCTACAACGATGTAGAGGACATCTGATTCTCATCGGAATGAAACTCACTTGTGGAAATCTGGGGAGGTGTCTTTCCTCTCGTGGATGATGTGTTCCAGGAACGGCACAACTAATTGAGGCGCCCATGGCTTTATGTGGGCCAGGCACTGTGCTGCGGGCAGTTCTTCATCTCTTTCTCTCTTGTTTGTGAATATCTACAACGAGTCAATCTATTTTCATCTTTTAGAATTTTTTATTTTTTGAAAAATATCACTAATAAAATTATAAATTTTTATGTGATTTTGAAGACTTTGTACCGTGAGGGCCTCTGTGGGTGATGTCTGTAGTGCGTAACTGGAGAATTCTAAAATGAGGGAAAATTGATTTTTTCCCAATTGTTTCAAATAATTGATCAGTTGTGCGGTAAGCTTCAACCTTTCAAAGTCAGAAAATTACCAGAAAATTCACGAAAATCGCGATGAAAACTTCTAGAGAATTCGTGGAGAAGAGTCTCACTTGTTGAGTAGTTCCAGGGCTTCACGGTGCATTCCTTTACTTCTGTACAGAGCTACAAGTGCATCGTTCTCTTTCTACAAAATTTCAGTGATATTTCGAAGAGATTTCGCATAAATTTCTGTCGGAAGTCTTCTGCATGAAATGAAATTTCATCAAAATCTCCACAACAAACCAAACTACATGAATAATTACAAAGTTCCCACAATGGCGTGGAAATTTCGCAGAGATTTCAACACAAAAGATAATCACATAAAACAAATCCAATTCCATGAAATTTGTGCGAAATTTTGCGAACCTGAGCGGCCACCAGCACCTTCTTAGACTCCCTCAGATGACATCTGTTACCCCCCCTGTTCACCAGCTCCAACAACCCCCTGTCATCCGTCTTGATCAGTGCCTTCAGGAGACACGTGTCAACGATGACAGAAATGTCAGAAACGGTGGCATAATCTTCTGACATTTCCTGGGCGAGGGGGCGCTCCTCTTGTTGATAGCGGGGTCGGATCTGTTGTAGATAGGTGACTAAGCTGCGGAGTGCGCGGTCCAGGGCTGCCCCGGCTATGTGTTTTCAATTTTTGGATTTTATTTTGGCGGTTCGTGTCATTCGATTTATATTTGTATTCGTGCTATTCTGTTGTGTTTGGTCTGCGGCTGTCGTGATACTTCTTTTCGCATCTTTTATTACGAAATAATCTCCTCTATATATATGGTAGACGCATGTTGAAAATTATATTGTGCTATTCTGTTGTGTTTGTTCGGCGGCTCGGCCGCAGTACTTCTTGAATATTTTATTAATCAATGTTATTAAGAGGATTTCCTCTGTATGTGGTAGATACATGTTGAGTTTGTATTGTGCTTTTCTGTATTGAATTTATTCTTATCTGCGGCTCTGCCGCAGTACTTCTCGCATCTTTTTATCACAACGCTATGATTGATATTTCATCTAGTTGTAGAATGACATGAAATCTCAACGAAAACTCACAGAGATCTCCAGTTCCTTCTGGGTAGGCAGTGGGTTTTGGTTGCATATCTCTGGGAAGTAAATTCGGATACAACCCAACCTACAACGTCTCATCCCATTGAAACGATGACGTCATCATCTCCACGAAGAAATTTCCGGGAAAATCCGAGAGGAATTTTACCGTAAAAATCACTCACCACCAACACGGGGTCGATCAGTAATTCGTCAAAGAAATGCATCGCCTTTTCGTACTGGCCTTGACCAAACATATGGTACGCATAAAGCATCTTGATGTGCTGCGCCTTCTTTTTCTTCAATTCGGCCGTTGTAGTCATGTACTCGCTCAACTGGAAATTTCTGTGAGATTTCGCGGAATTTTCTTGGAAAAACATTTGGAAAGTTTCGGAAAATCAGAAGTCTGTAATAAGACTTGAAAATTCCTGGAAAATTCCGAAAGATTTGTTCTCAGAATGAGGAGTACCTGGAGGGCCTCTTCGTATTCTCTATCTTGTAATAATTGATCGATCTGGTGAATTATGGGAACAGCCACCAACTTCCAAATGGTGCTCTGTATATCTGTCAGTTCTGACCTTTTAAATAGGTATTTTAAACGGCTTTTTGCCGGTTTTTTATTCATTATTAAAAAAATGAGTTTTAAAATCTCATCGGCTTTGATTCTTTTTTGTTTGGAAATTCTTCAAAACAATAAAATTGAAAGATGGGAAATCTAACCGTTGCGGCGACATAAATTGAATCTGACTTTCCCTCCTTAATTCCGAGAAATCGCGGATTTTTCAGCGGGATGGACTGCACTAAATTCTGCGAGCCCGACACAGCGTGGACTTCCACAGACTTTGTCAGTACGGCCAATACGTAAGGAAATGAGTACCCTATTCATGTTATTTGGGTGTCTACAAACAGCCAAAAAAAATTAAAACATAATTCAACATTTAAAAATACGTAGTTTGTCTCCCTTCGAAGATCTGAAATTTCCACGAAAAATCGATGAAAAAATTCTAACCTAAAACCATGGGCATTTCACTCCAGGTCAAACCATGAGCTCTCGTGGGCCTTCCGTCGTGTCCCAAAAATATACTCACCTCTACAACCAGTCAGTTTTCCATCACAATGACGCGTCAATCGATTTTTAGACGTAGTGCATCGACAAGACATATTTCAATGGAGAATTACAATTACGGCTCGACCACATCCTATTGGATGGAACTGTCCGGCTCCATCATAAAGTTATTGTGCAATGTGGCTCCATCAATCACCCATACGTGACATGATATTATTTTATTCTTTGCCTCAATCTTATTTTTTACAGAGCAATAAATGAAGACAATAACAATTTTCCAGTAAGAAATTCAAATGAAAACTGACCATCTCTTCCCAAGAGCATCTGGGAATCTGGTAGTAATGTACACAGTGGGACACCTCTGTGCCCGGTGGGAAACAGCTCCGTCACCGCCCTCGTATGGATGTGTATGAGGTCATACTTGGTCTTATATCCAACACAAATTCTGTCACCACACCAAACAAGGCTCTTGGCAGTGTCTGTAAGTGGAAGTTCCTGGAAATTTTATTAAAATCTCAAAATAATACAGAAAAATCAGAAATATTTTCGGTGAGGTGTTTGTCTTCTAATGAAGAAAAATTTTAATCTTAAAAAATTCTACCTTTGACTCTACAAAACCATCTTTTTCCCAAGAAAAGATCTGCAGTTTTTTTCTGATGGCTGCACAAAGAAAGAGTCCTCTCTCAGTCTTCTCAACAGTGTATAAATGGCATCCTGAGCACACTTCATCGATTGAAGATGTATTCATTTTTCATTCGATCAATCAAAAGTAATTAAAATGAAAAGTAGATGTGTTAATAACCTCACCTCTCGCGATCTGTGATCTCAACTCAAAAGTATTATTGAGATCGTGGACTGAAATGACGGAGTCACTCAGAGAGATCAAAATGTTATATTTTGGGTCCTCAATGGCAGTTAATTTCACGATGGGCTTCTTGGCAAAAGTCTTGTGCACCACCCCAAACTCCACTAATCATGATTTCAATTCCAGACGTATAGAGTGGAGGAACGATCGACGCTCGGGTGATAACATGAAGATGACAAGACACTCACTGTTTCCGTGGCTTGATCCATCTTTGGCCTCGTAAACAAATAATACACCCTCCGCAGTACCCACTAAAAGTTTAGAGTCTGTCCACGGTTCAACACTCTCTATCTTGAGTGGTAAATTGGACACCGCCTGTGGATGTGAGACTGTGAAACAGAAACATGTCTCAACATCATCTATTGATTAAGTCAGATGACCGACCTGAATACAGTTGAAGGCGGTGTGCACCATCTCTCACTCACGAGGGCTCAAGTTTTGTATCTTCGGAAACAAAGATGTCGAAAAACGCGAAAAATCTCTCTTTGCAAAAAATAAATCTGAACAACACCTCCCACAACTGAACTCAACAGCTCTTAATCTAGAAAGAGAAATAATAACTCATTACTCTCAAGCAGAGTAATCGATAACTCACAAATGATGCTATACCATGTAAGAGTTAAAACGGCCTATGAGGACAAAGCCAATGCGATGGGGATCTTATTTCCAGAGGCTTCATTGCTTGTGATTTTCTGTCGCTCGTGTGCACAGCGCATGACCATATGTACATGAATAGAACATCGACATTATGCATTGAATGCGATCGTATCGTTTATTCAAGCGAGACCCAAGTAGTGTGCACCATGGCCGACGACCTGCCCGACACATGAATTGAAAAACTTCACAGCAGACACGACGTAACCCGCAAACGGGATGACATGGAAGATGTCTTGGATTGGAAAAAAGTCCTCCTGACTCTTGATGTAGAAGAGCCCGTCTTTTCTCACCAGCTTTAAGACAACAACTAACCTGTTTAAACGAGATCAGACATTAAGCGAAATTGAATCGAACAGCGAAAAAACATTTCACCTCAGCTTGACTTGACGAAACTGTAATAAGAATCCTTTGGCATGGAGGTATTCGTAGAGATCTATAACCATATGATCATTCGCCTCCTCCCAATCTTTTCAGGTCAGTTACCAGTGAACACTTGTTTCGATGATCGAAATATGCTCACTGATGCAGTTGATGTCTATCCTTTCGGCCTTTGTCGTGAGATGATATGTCCTGTAGAATCCAAGAACTCTGTTTCGTCCACCTGGACCTGGCTTACATTGTGCCAACGGGTGATCAAAGGCTGCGTCTTCTGTGAAATACTTCTCGAGTGCCTCTTCACACGATTTCAATCTGTTGTTGATTAGACGACAGTATCACTTGATGACACACCCTCTTGTTGTGAGCTTGTTGATGATCTCTTCAATTTCTGCCGGTGGATTTTGCATTGTGTCGCCTTAATCTTCGTGTGTTGTGTGTTGTCTTGCGTTTTCCCAACACGAAGTCTGTGGAATCCGGAACAATATTTTTCCGGGCGGAATAACTCTTTCGCTGAATTTCTGAATTTCTGGGAGAACACATTAAGATAAAAACAAATTTTTGGTTCTTTATTGGAATTTAATAGGCCAACAGCATCCTCTGCCAGTCAGTATCCTCTTGTATATTGTCTCAGAGATTTTTCATTGAAATTTTTCACACAAAAAAGGTTATTAATAGCACAGTACAATATAGCAAAGCCACAATGTACAAGTCCCAACGGTTTCAACAAAGCGAACTGTGATATCATATGTGCAGCTCACATCATCGCGAAGACCATGATAAGAAGGACTGGCTGGTGCTTCAGAGAACCACCCTTCAACAAGCCGTCACTCGAAGTTGTTAGGCCATCACTTCCCTGTCATCATGTCAACATGATTGAGATTTTGAAGGAGCAAGATATCAGAGCATACCTGGATCATACGTTGGGTCGTGAAATTACAACTCTGGTCCAAATCAGAGTACTTTATCCACTGAACATCTGGGCGTACTGATGTATAGACTGACCAGAAATTTCCGAGATTTCCGTTGGTCCAGGTCCAGAAAGACCAGCTGACGTTCTGACACGTGTCAGATCTTATTACATGTCATCATGTCACCGCACCTGTTGCGCGAATAGTTGGGCGGAGATGATCGACGCAGCAGATGATACACCTTTAGGTGAAGTGAAATGGTTGCAGCCTGACCATTCTCCTACATATAGCGGCTTAGGGTTTACAGCCTTATACGCCGCAATGCTGGCAGGCAACTGGTTGTAGATGAAGTCCAGAGTGGAGTTTCTGTCCGTTCCGTTGTACGCGCTGCTTCCAAAGCAGTAGTAATGATGTCTGTCAAGCCTGCAGGCATCAATTTATGGAGAAGTCACGTCACAAATATTTGGCCAGTTGTAGAACGAATCCCCACCAGATATTTACGTAAGCTGGGGGATTCATGAAATTAGCCCAGTATGGCTCTGTTCCATAGTTGAATGGAGACATGAAGAGATTCATCACGATGACCGGCTTTGTACCGACCTATACACGTGTCAGAATGATTCAAATTTTCGGAGCATGCAAGATTCTCTACCTTGGCACGGATACGGTTGTAAGTGTTGAAATAATAACCTTGTAAGGTTGTAACATTACAGGGCCACTGAGGCTCGTTCACTATAAATATAAATGATATGATCATCTACAACGATGTAAAGCGAAGTAACTTACTGAGGTAGAAACCTATCAGAGCAGGGTGATTTCCATATCTAATGGCGTACAGCTCCATAGAGTCTGTCGTCTGGTTGATGTTTCCTACGCTGCTCTCCCATCTTGTCTTGGCAAACTACAACTTTTATTCTTCAATCTTCAACATAAACAAAATTGAATCATCCACAGATAGAGACGCGGCCATAAAAAAGGACAAGATATGACCATACGTTGGGGGAGCTGTGGTCATTTCCATTCTGTGTACCTGGGGGTGCGTGCATGCCCAATAAAATTCCAATTCCATATCTACAACGAGTCAGGAGATCAATCTACAACAAGTGACCGAGCTCACTTGGCACCCCAAGCAAAGGCCTTGTCGATGTATTGAAGAGCTCCGACGGTGTAGTTCAGCTGGTTAGTGGAGAGGGTGTAGTTCAATTTGACGGCACCAACACCACCATAAGGGTCGTAAATCTGCCACCATCCGACGGGGATTCTGAGATGATTAAAACAAATACTGATTTTGGGCTATGAGCTACCTGACAGAGTTGACGCCAGCAATGCTCATGTTTGCGAAGTCGGCTTCAGTGATGAAAGTAGACCAGAAGTGGTTCATAATCTGCCAGATCTTTTAGGATCAAATCGAGAAATGGATGCATTACCGCAGACGCATTAGCACCGAGACAAGCCTCTAATTGCCACTGTCCCATGTAAGTGTCAGGATCACAGTTGCCGCTGGCCCACAGAGAAGGGACCATCCATGATTCAGCAACAAACCAAGTTCCAAGATTGGCACCACGCATAGGACTCCTGCCTTTAGAGTGTCATCATCCCAAACCTCATCGAAGATATAAGTACCTGATTTAACCGCAGCTAATCTGGTGCTGAGACAAGGGAAGCTTGGCACGGATCCAGGAAGTACCGGGCCTGCCCCAAGACTGAGAGTAATCAGGCAGAGAAGTAGAGCAGCTCGCTGCATGGCTGGCGGCTGGAAAATGAATGCCAAGTTCAGGCATCCCTTCGTCCTTTCTGCCATGAGAGTGGGATTTGAGCTTCCGCAACCAAAAATTTTGACATATTTTTCGGCATCTCCGAAAATTGTGCTCATTTTTACTTACGGCTGTGTTTGATTAAAACTCCTACGGTAAGAAACCATGTTTAACAAACGAGAGATGTCGGTGATAGCAAATGTTACGACAACTCCGCAACCAATCAAAACTTCAATACCGGCCCTTGCTTCGCAACCTGCACTGTCAGTGGTCAAATTTTCTTTTCCCTCAGTTAAAACAGAAAAGAGACAAAAAGAACACTCTCTTGATCATCCCAATGAATATTACCCGGGGATGGTTGAAAAATTATTTGCTTCAAACGATAATTTTGAAATTGGTACAAATCTGTGTCTGCTGGGTAATAAATTACTATTAATATTTTTGTTGGTGCAAATGCAGCTTTTTTTCCCCCATATTTATTAATAATATTACCTGGCGGACACGGATTTGTACAAAGTTCAAAATTATCGTTTGAAGCATTGCTTACCGCAATGGTCACGTTGCTTACCAGGATTATAAAAAAATAATTGCTTTCAAAATTAATTTTGAACTTTGTACAATTCCGTGTCCGCCGGGTAATAGTACAAATCAGTGTTGGCCAGTGACTTGGAGACAAATTAGAATAAAAAAATATTATTCTGACTTCAAGGAATAATGATGGCTTCAAGGAATTATTCCAACAGCAATAATAAACATGAATAAATTGTTGTTAAGACCAATTCCTCGAATTGAATGGAATAATTTGTCAAACTTGCATCATTTGAGGGATATCAACGGTGCAGTAAAATCAAGCACATGAGCACAAAACCCTCTGATTGTGATAGAGGGATGTCTGTACAATTGCTGCCGGCTTGATCAATGCAACGGTTCCTCGAGTTTGACAAAACCCTGGACTTCGGTGAGTTGCAAATTGATCAGGAGATGATAATCGAAGCGCAGATATTGGTGCCGATCAACGATGAACAAATTTGCGCCGCTTTGACTTTCTCCCCAATTATTCCATAAAAATCGGGATTATTTCTCTGTTTATTCTACTTTGTCTCCAAGTCACAAGTCACGGGATAATAATAGGGACGAAGACCCCTTGGCTTTGGACGCATTTCAATGAATTTCGGTCTCTGAGAATGGATGTGAATGCTGACGCTAACAACCGAGACACGTGCCATTAGCAAAAGGGAATGTTCGAATCTGGGAGAGAAGATTATTTTTCAAGCGTGACAATCACGAGACATACACTCAACATATGACGTACAGTAACATTTTATTGATACCACGGTAATTCACGTGTTATTCTGGTGTGTGTGACAGATAATGTCAGTGTGACGTATGAGTTGGTTGCTTCACTGTCATTCACGCGGAAGTGAAGTGACTTACCCGCGGGGTAGCGCTGCAACGAGAAAGAATGACATCAGCACCGAACAGAAGTGTTTATAGAGTTATAAACACAATTAGACATGGAATGCCCAACAATGAGACTAAAGAGGGCCAGAAACAGCAGGAAGGGACTGTTGGAGAAGCTTTCATGCAGCCAACCTGAGGTGTGTACCGGACATCTTCTTCTATATACAGTGCTGTGGAGCGTATATCATTGTACAACGACTGACGTCTTCAGACAATAAGCATATTGAAACGAAGGCTTCAATGTAACTCACGAGGGGGAGCGAGGATAAACCGCCTGGCATTGATCACCACAGCCATAACACTGCCGTCGCCAATTCGGCCGCAACAGCAAAGCCAGAACTGGAGAATAACTATAGATAAATTGGTGGCATGATAGACTTGCACTTTATTGTCTACCTCCTGGTCTCGACTTGCACTTGGGTTGAAGCAGATGTCAAAGGCTTTTGGAAAGGATGACAGACAGTCCACCGAAAATGACAGAGATCTTTCTCCCATGTCGACAACTTGTGGTGTGTCGACATGAAGGGTCAGTCATGCTTTCGGCGGGCCATGAAATCCTTCCGCATATGGATTGATGATCATCAAGCCATCCAGAGGAATTAGACGAGACTGTTGGGCGGTGCCCAAAGGCTCCTCTGGCTCCTTTCGCCTTCTTTTGACAGTTTGGCATGTTAAGAAAAACCCGAATACAAACCGGTTTTAGGGTGAAATTCCTCTCAGATTCACCCACAAGATCCAATTAGTAACGACAAGACATGCATCACCACACACGAACGTTGTTTACGATATCACTGTTCATTTGTCTTTGCATCGGATCTCAGATACCGAGATCTTGGACTGGTCGTGCTGGTGAGTGTCAATAACATGATAATGTTGGTGCTTAGATGGAGAGAAGTCACAACAGTCTCGAGTTAATCATGCCGCCAACTGTTTCCGTTAATTTCAAGATTGAAAGTGGCAGGACACCCAATCACCTTCAGCATTTCCGACTCTCTGCCTCAGAATTCAATCGTTAAAGTCACTGTTGGTGGAGCCAGTTGCACAAAACTTTCCACACGATTTCACGATAATCGAGCAGATATCACTTGCATCCTCCCCCGTGGCTCTGCAAAAGACGCCGAGGTATTTTTCATCCTGTTGTGAATAGTCACTGAAGCAGAAAGATCATCGTCTATAATGTAGAGGGCAAGATCTTGTCGCGTCTTCCATCCATCAGCTTTGATGAATTATCCGACACACAAGGAGGGACAGGTTCTTCCGGTGACAATTTTGGCGGGAAAAAGAGACAGCCTGGGCGAGGTCCAGGAGGCCCTGGAGGTGAGAGGAGTTTCATGAAAAAATCTGATGGAGACATTAGGACCTGGTGGTCCAGGTGGTCCTGGAGGGCCAACATCATCGAGCTCCACCACCGGACCCACTACCAGCGGTACTGGCTCTGGTACAACGGGTCAGTATTTTCCATGAATAATCTTTGAAATTAGAATAAAATAAATCACTCATTTACGCGGCCAATACGTCTAAAGTGTCCAGGTCCGACCTCGACTACAACCGGCCCCATCGGTGAGATGAGACTTTTCTGACCTTTCTGACACGTGTCAGGACCTCTCCCTCCTCCACCACCCCCATCCCCCGCCTCGCCGGCCCAAGTCGCAGCCGCGCAACAGACACTTGCATCACCAAACCCTATGAACACAACAGTAGCCGCGGTAAGTTGGAATTAACACGTGCTTTCTTTCCCGCAGTTGACTGAGATCTTTGCAGCACGTGATTGACACTATAGTAGTGGGTATGTTATTGACGTCGATGTGATGTTGACCTCACATGACATCTCGACAGGTCAAGATATCTCCACAGAAGAAGTCTACACTGTTGTAGACCAGAGTGTTATATCTGTATTTGGTGGAAATAATTCCAAATATAACATCGACGCTTGGGTTGTAGACATCTCCGCCTCACTCATCTACAACAGACAGGTCTCATTCGATTAAAACTCATGACATCATACTGATATCGTAAAGATATCATTGGCAGTGAATCAGGACACGTCAGCAGTCATCCCGGCAGAAGTACTTCCCACCAACATTAAAAAAGGCATTGTAGTGCTGTCTTCCTACGCCATAGACTATCTGCAGACAGAAGTGTGAGTCTATTTTTAGCCCAGTTAATTTCAGCACGGGTTTTGGCTGAGAAAATTCACTGAAAATTCGAAGGGACCAGACCTACAGTCCGGTCACGGGGCTGCAAATCATGGACGACGGAGGCCGCCATATCCCCATCTACAACACCACTTCAGAAATTTCCTTGACGATTTCACCCGACACAATACTCCCAGGGAACCACGGTGATATTTCGATGAAATTGTGGCGAAATTTTGCTGACAGTTCAAGTTTACGTATGTCAGTATTGGTCAGCTAAAAATCAAACATGGCAACAAGACGGATGTCGCACTGAGATATCTTATTATAACGTCACTTGCCACTGTAACCACCTCACCAACTTCAGTGAGTTTTCAGCAATATTTCCCAGAAATCTCACAGAAATTCAGGTCTTGGAGCAATCCCCTCCCCCCTCCCGTCCCCTTCCCCCCCTTCCTCCGTTACCGGTGGGCTGTCTACAGCTGCCATCTCCGGTATCGGAGCTTCTGTCGGCGTCGTCGTCCTCATTGCGCTGGGCGTCTCAGCATTCCTGGTGACCAGAAAGCGGTTTAAGAGAGGCGATGACGAGTTTGTTCTAAGAGAAGAAGAAAGCGATATTGCCACGGCTGACATTGACAAATTGAACAAGGTGGGGTTTCTGGGGATTTTCCGAGACTTTAAGACTGTGATTTTGACACATTTCAATCGACATTGTCATCATGACATCATAACTGATCGTTGTAGATGGGGTCAGGGGCTTATGGATCTGTATGGAGGGGTATTTGGAAGGGGACGTCCATCGCTTTGAAAAACCACACTCTCGGCAGGGACATTATGCATCTACAACGAGAGAGGCTCGTGCTCAAGGTAACGTTTTCCCGCCAAATCTATTTCACTGAAATTCACCAGAAATTACATCACCCCAATATAGTCATGTACTTGGGTAGATGGAACGACAGCAACGGTGAGACTTCAGCTGAAATCTCCGCGAAATTTCACGGATTTCTGAGCAATTTCAGGTTTACCTTTCCTGGTATTGGAGTATATGGAGGGAGGGAACTTGAGACAGTTGTTGAGAAGTGAACACCCGCCATCTGTCAACTCCACCCTTCACATGTAAGATCATGACCGATGATGACGTCATCACCCACCCCCTCAGCTGCCTCCAAGTGTGTGCAGCGATGAGCTATCTGCAAGAGAAACAGTTGGTGCACGGGGACATCTGTGCCTCTAATGTTCTGTTGCGTTTGGGCCAGGAGGGAAAATACCAAGCGAAACTGTGCGATTTTGGCATGACCAGACCCGCAGGCAAGCGGGACGCGTCTACAACGACTGAGGTCAACGTCAGATGGGCGGTGAGTTGTAGTTTGACAGATTCATCATTCAGAATAAAATGTTGAATTTTCCAGGCACCTGAGGTACTCGCTCATCGGGAGTTTTCGTCTGCTTCTGATGTGTGGTCTTTTGGCATGTTGCTATGGTGAGTCGAGCACAATTTTCGGTGAAATCTCTGAGAAATTTCAGGGAAGGATTCAACAAGGGGGTAGTACCTTATGGGGCGATGCCCAACGAAGACGTAAATTCTGGGAATATTTTGGCGGGAAAAAAACAAATTTAAACTTTTTCAGGTAATGACACAAGTGATCTCCGGATTTCACTTGGAACAGAGCACAATGATTCCTCAACCCCTCAGGCAGAGAGCTGAAGAAACGTGAGTTGAAATTTCATCGAAATTTCTCGTGATAACCTACAGACTGAGTCTCAATCCCATGGAGAGACCCTCGATCTCCACCCTGTTCAACGCTTTTCCCATGGAGGTGCGTGACATTGTCATCTGATGGATCTGACATTTGACAGGTACAGCTCATGAGCAGAGGTAAAGATAGAGGTCTCGGGACTAGGGCTCCTGTCAATTCCGTGAACACTCGGTCTTCCACCTCCACACTCAACTACTCACCCCCTCTGTCTACAACACAGATTGTTATCGACGTGTCGACAGGATCGTCTGAGAGCCAAAATACGACTTACACGCTGACACCGGTAGAAGTGAATCGCGACGGGAGGAACGCCTACAATTTAACAAAATGAAATAAATTTATTCTTTGTACAAGAGCGTGAAAATGATAGCTGGTGTCGCTGCTCAAGGCATAATCTCGTTCCGACGGTGGCCAACCATCTCTTCCAATCTTCAATGATCTAAGGATTTACATTTACTAATCGTGTCATGTCCAACATTCGCGTGATGGACGCAAGATCTCACAATCATGTGTTACTGCGAGGTTGCGCAAAAAGGCTCATCCCGAAGGTCAACCCAAAAATAGATTATATCACGATCAACCAAATGAGCTAAGGAGTGACACAATCTGACATATAATCTTCTGATCCAAAAATAAATTTGTTGTAAAAAAACCAAAGCTCCACACACCAAGGGGTGGGCGGGTGTATCCCGCAAAGAAATGGAAGGATTACGCCTGTCAGCGATGTGATGCCTCGGCCGATGAAGATGCAGAAAAGAAGCGCGGGAGAATTGAATTTCAAAATTCAAAGCGACAGCGGTTATTTTAATATTTTATGTAGATTTCTTGAAAACATAACCCAGCTCCACTTGAGTCAGTTCTGGCTTGATCATCAACACACCGATCCGATCTCCATCCTCTAAAAGTACTCTTTTGCCTTTGCCTATCAACTTGCCGTTGATGAATGTTCCATTGCCTGCGCGTTGTTTTCAGTTGAAGACATGGAAACATGGACAGACACATTGAAGATTAGATGAGATGATGCACCTGAATGATCGGTGATGTGTTGGCCTTCACTTGTCGTTGTGATCGTGCAATGTTCTCGGCTGATTCGCACCATCATGTCTGCCGGTAACATTTGAAAGAACTCTCGACCGAGGGACAGATTGCCCCTGCATCCTATGTTTTGTAGCTCTGCAATGAGTCAGTTTTTCGAGGGTTCAAAAGTTGATGACAACATGGGCTGTCTTTAAATAAATTCACAATTCATCGTGAAGATTGATGTCTCATTCTCACCTCTAATGTGGTCCAGATCAAAGATGTACGGCTGGCCAATCAGAACGAGTTGAAATTTCCCCGAATTCGCTTGTGATGTCGGTGAAGTCTTGGGCGTCAAAGACTTGACTCTTCCTTTAGTTGACGGGGAGACAGGTGGTCGCATGTTGAAGGTGTCACTGTCAATCGTGTCAGTATGACATCTGTATTTACTGTTCAAAAAGTGTTTTTCTGGCGATTTTTTGTGCTGGTAACGACAGATTGTCATCTTCGCCGTTAACATACCGTGCCATGTTGCGGTAAGTGTCCTTGCTTTTGACCGTGACAGTTTGTAGGGTTTTTCACAAATCCATTGCAGATACGAAATATTTGTTTCACAGTTGTGTCTATGTCTATCATTGTGTTTATTTCGACAGCTACAAACAAGAGACGTTCTGGACAAAATGGACACAAAAGATGACAATTCTCTTTAGACTCTAAAGGCACCTCTGTCACTCACCTCCTGATTTTTTTTCTATCTGGACTGTCAAATGAAGGTACTTCAAGTCTCTGTGGACTGTCTATACGACCTCTCTTGTTGTTCTGCTTTTCCGTTCGGTTGTTTAAATTCTCTTTGTTGGCTTCGACGAGCTTTTCGTATGTCTCCCACAGCCCTCCTCTTTGTGTTGCAAAGTCATATTCATACACGTCGACTTCATTGTCTATGATCATCAGTACGATCTTGATGGAGTGAATGTGCGTCACCATGATTTCGGTCCAGAAGAGAACGCAGGAGGAATTTGTGATTCGAATTGTCTCCGAGTAATTTAGACTCATATTCATGTTCAAATGCAGAGATGAAGCGTGTCCAACTCACTTTGTATTCCTGCCAAATAAATCAAAAGAAATTCAAGAAGAGTGGCACCTGTATGCCAAAATGCTGCAGCCAGAATGGTCGGGCATCTTCATTCCTGATGATTTTTAAGGCGCTGAAAGACTTGGCGTCCTGCTCCTTTTTTTTATTGTGCTGCAGGGATCAGATTTAATGAATTCGGGGGTATCTCACCAGTGCTGTGTTGATGGCGAGATTTAATATTGGTGTCAGGTTCCTCAGTTTCTCCATGTATCCTTTGATCTCTTCTATGTGTTTATTGGCAGAGAATGCAGAAGTGATGAAGTAGAATCGTCCTTTCTTCTCTTGGGACATTTGAATCAGTGTTGATTCAGCGTCTTTAATCACATCCCTATTGCCATGTTACCCACATTTGGATGAATAAGGGTAGACGTACTTGATTGTGGTAACAACCTCCGTCAAATCATCACCAGCACTGAGTTCTATGCTGCATTTGGCCTCATTTAGAAGAGGGCGTATGGCGATAGAGATCAATTTCAATGTATCGCTGAGGTCTCTCATTTCCCCGGCTACCTCTTTGCTGGCCTTCAGAAGGTCGTGTGCAGTAGTGACGGCAAACCAAAGCGGCTCTATCACCTCCATGTTCGGTAAATGTAAAACACACAATTTTGAAACTTGATTTTGGCGCCAAAACAAACAGAGCGGACTTGAAATTCATTTGGACCCACACGGTAGTAACCGCATGACTTCGCGTTATATTACCGTATTACAGTTGAAATATAGTAACAGAACATATTTTATTGTAGAGAGGCCGCAATCGCCATCTGCAACTCTTCGTCTTCGGTCATCCCGCTCTCATGTTCCTTCAGAGAGGCAGCAATGGCCATCTCCAAGTCAGAGTCGTGAGGTTCTGAGCTGCTCGCCACGGCGACAGGTTCTTTTGGCTTCTCTATAGACCTCGATTTCTTTAATCCTCTTGAAGACTTGAGTCCATTGCTTCTCCTCACTATCTTCTTTAATGTGTCGTTGTAGATTTACCAATTCAAGAATTAAGAATATTTTTATATTTTTTCCAATTTGTTTAAAAAATTTCGGAAATTTTGAAGTGGAAAAAATCAGAAAAAAAATTGAAAAAATCAGGAAAAAAATTGAAAAAATTTGAAAAGAAATTTGAAAAAAAATACATGGGGAAGCTGTTTGGGCTTTTTGTGGTTGGGGCCTTTCCCGCTCTTTTTCTCTCGCTTTTTCTTGGATTTTTCTGGCCTGCTCCGCGGCCATTTGGATCTCCATCTCTTCGAGTTCTTCCACGGAGATGTCCATATCTGGATTCTCTTCTTCGCTGGGGTTCACCTTGCGGTTGGGTCTCGTGTAGATCTTGCCCCTTCCAAGGAGTATGGGATTCTGTTTGAAATTTGAATCTGATTTTTGGCGGGAAAATTTTCTTATGCGCGAAATCGAATTGAAATTTCGGGCAATCCCAAAGTTACAAAACGAAAATGAAAGGAATCTTCCGTGATATTTCGTGGAAATTTCTTACCGTCCAGTCTGTCGCAGCACTTAAGAGTGCGTCTGATAACTTGAGGGCGATAGCTGTGTGGTTCACAACAGTCTGCCTCTCATTGCACAACTTCCTGACGGTATCCTCTGTATCTCCAACTTGTACCAGATGTGACAGTTTTTCAGTATTTTGTTCCAAGTTCTGTTGTAGTGTCTCGAATATGTCTGTGAGGGTCAATATACACCGTTGTAGATGCAGAAATACAATTTGATCTCCTTCGAGTAGACGCCGGGTTTCAAAAGAATGAGACCTTATACAACGGTGTAAATACTCACTCTTATTGACGAAAGGGGTCATGCTGGGCCTGAAGTAACCAAATACGTAAGAGTTTTCCAAGACTCTTCTATTTGCCACCAGCTGCTTCACCGCTCTGATATAGTATTCGGGGTTTACGTTGTACTCGGAAGCTACCGCGTTGATCGCGATCATTACCGAGTCTGCCGCCTCAATCATCTACAACGTTCATTTTTCCGACTTTTTACCGGAAATTTCGCGGAAATTCACCTTTGCTTCTTGTTTCATGGACCTGACGTGATTGACGGCTCTATCCGAATAAAACTTGAACCTCTTGTATTCGTCTCTTTTGTTTGCGATGGCGTCGTCCTCTTCCTACTTTCGGTTCAGTTGTCTCGTTGTAGATGGCCAGATATTTATTTTCTTGAAATTCACGGAAAATACCCACCATGAATTTGTTACACTTGTGGTTTCCATAACCGTCAGCACCTCCACTTTCCCCGGAACCAAATTTGCCCATACAAGGCCAACAGAAGTGGTAACTGCACTTGGCACAAGTCATATGGTTACATCCTCCATTCTTCTGGACTGGAGCTTTACAACGAGGACAAGGTCTGATTTGGTTATTTTTTTTCGTACAAATGTGGAATTTTATAAATCTTGTAATTTTTTAATTCTTTGTACTTTTAGATTGTTTTGCTGATTGTAGCCAGATATAATTCATTTGAAGTCTCCATCTACAACGATACCCACCTCGAAATGGCGGCGATATATGCCTCCGCCAAATCGTCGTCATCAGAACCATTTTTCTTCTTCCATATGCCAGTCATCTCGCATGTGGCGGGTCGGTGATCAGGACCCAGACAACGGAAACAAAAAGAAGTCCCACAGACACACACCACGGCCTCGTTGTGCATCGTGTTTGTCTCATTCAGGAAGATGGCGTGATCGCATTCTAGGCAATGTGAGATTGGGACATGACGTCTTTGTTTTTCTGTACTTTCGAAGGTTCTGCACGAGCACCGCATCAAACACGGTAAGCATCCGTGACCCCACGGTAAGTGCCGTGACGTTATGCAACTCACGTTAAATTATATTATACAAGACAAACCTGCAGCAGGGCACCAATTGTACCTGGAGTTGTCCTCTACGAAAGCTTTGACCATAGAGTCGACATATCTGTTCTCTGCCTCCTTATCTTGCAATAATCTGATGACCATCAACTCGTCCAACACCATGGTGCACTTTGTCTTTCCGTTCATGCCAGGGCAGTATATCATTTTCTGATGGAAATCAGTGGATCGAACCCGAAATGAAGAATCAATCATGGAGATGGAGTTGTGGACCTCTGTTCGTGTAACAAGAGAATGTGATTTTCACCTTCATTTCCTTGACTTCAATGGATAAGAAACCCTTCCAGCAGTCCTGGCAGAACGTGTGTCCACAAGATAGAGAGGCACACTCTGATCTGGGTATGTCGTCGAAACAGATGGAACAAGTGGCCTCTCCATCTGCTGTATCAACGGTGGTTGGTGCTGTTTGTATCTGATCTAGTGTTGGTATTCCCGCGGCCTGGCAAATCTTGACCGGATCATCCGAGTAGTCCACCAATAGCTTTTGATCATCCCACTGATAATGTGAGAAAAAATGTGGTGACTCCTACACGTACGCGATAAGAGGATAAGAGGATTCTGGCAAAACCCGGCGGGAGTGATGTCACTCCGGCAACATGATCTATGACTTCTTTCTGTTTCTCTGCGATGGTGGTAAAGTTTTGACAAGAGTACGAGCGCGCTATGAGGGTTGAATATATAGAATTAGATTGAAGTGCCTACTGTGAAAAATGGTCTCGAAAACTTTGCTTTCATCCCCATAAATAGTATCCTCCACTTCATCTTGCAATCCTTGACTATCTAACTGTTATCAGACTTTGTCGGATAGAAAGATTTAAGGTATATTGGAATGATCATTACCCATAAAATCATCCTCTTGGGAGTCCCAATCCTCTTCATAGGACATATCATCATCTTCGAAGTCGGACATCTTGCTTCTATTCTCGATTTAGATGGTGTTGATGTGACAAGGTGGTTGGATCTTCTTCCGAGAAGAGATTCAGAGAACAGGAAATGGATTTGTCTCGTTGTATACGTTAAATTTTTCTACTTTTGGAAAATTATATAATATAATCCTTTCTGTTCATCTACACATGAACAGATGTCTCTTGCCTCCTGTCCAGACTCCTCAACACACTGTGTCTTTTTGCGCATAATAATATTCAATCCTTTCTGAATAGAACAAAAAATTCTGTGAAATGTTGGAACGTAATTCTGAAAGCGAAGACAGATGACGAATCCGACGAAGCGGGATGTTGCCATCTCGAGTGTTCACATCATCCTAGTCTTCAGATATAAACAATCACAAGAGGAGAGAAGATGTCAGGTTTGAATTTGCACGAATATAGAGAGGCGATTCAATTGGATGTGCCATTTGAGAGATCAAGAGAGGCAAACTCAAAAGAGAGGGAAGCGGCTTTGAACCGTGCATTGATTTACCTTCTTAAAGAAGAAGGACACGATGAGGTACATCCCCAGATGTTGAAAATGGATGATCAATCAACCCAAACCTTTTCGGTGACCACAGACATCTTTTGATATCGTACAGAATTTAATGAGGAGACTTTCAGAGGAAAGAAAGAAAGCGGTGGCTGAGCACCTTCTATGTCAAAGACCTGCAAATCTCCTCCCGCAGAATATTTTATCCGATATAGACGTGTGGAAAACTGGCGAACTGGCTCAAAAAGGTGAGGAAAATGTACATCGACATTTGATGATTGACATCGTTTCAGACATTACCGATGCAGATGAAATTCCCCGGCTGAAAGTCTATTTTTCGTCGACAGATGTTCAACATGTCGACGCGGTCAGTACCCCCGAAGACCACGGTAGATTCCCGCCAAAATTCTCCCGCCAAAACTGACCTATAACAGAGGACGAATGGCTCAATGAGACAAGTTTTTGGAGGGGAGATATATGCAGCATAAAAGCGGACGCAATTGTAAACGCGGCCAACTCCGCCTTATTGGGGTGTTTTCAACCCTCCCACGTAGGGATTTTGGGGTCTACAACTCTGATGTTTTTATTTACAAAGAATTATTACAAAAAATCATCAAAAGCATTGGAGGACTGTAAAATACAACAACGATGTTATTATGACATAATGATAACATAATGATGACGTGTTGATGACGTATTGATGCGTAATGCTGACATGTTGTAGATTTGTATTGACAACTTGATCCATAAGCAAGCTGGTCCTCGCCTCAGGCACGATTGTGCCACGATCATTAACACACAAGTGAGTAGTTTTCCAGGAAATGTTGTGACCCGGTACAGGGGAGGGAGGAAGGGTCAGGGGAGGCTAAGATAACCAGGGGTTATAATCTTCCCGCCAAATTTGTTATACACACAGTTGGTCCGATCGTTCCCAAAGGTAAGATTTCTTCGAAATTTCCATGAGTTCTTCGAGGAATTTTCTGAGAATCTTAGGGCAAGCGTCGACAGAGGAACAAAAGTGTACACTGTCATCATGCTACAGAAATTGTCTCGACCTAGCCTCACAGGTGGAGGGTCTATCTACAATTGTCTTTTGCGGCATTTCGACCGGATTATTTGGGTTTCCCGCCCAAGAGGCGGCATTCATCGCTATACAAACAGTCCGAGAGTAAGTGATCAGATTCTATTTTTAGCTTTGTGGCCCTGCAGTGATGTCCCCGGTTTTATATTTTTAAAACGGATTGACTTTCTCAGGTGGCTCAACCAACAGAGAAAATCTGGTCACAAAAGAATAAAACACGTCGTATTTGACACATTCCTGCCAGAAGACGAACGTATCTACAACGAGACATTGAAAAAATTGACGGGGAGAAGGATCGAACCCCCGACTAAGCCAAGATCAAGAAATCTCAATAAGGCTTGTGAGTGGATCAGAGACGCAGACGGTGATTTTTCCCGCCATTTTTATATTCAAAATTCGAATTGTGATTGACGAAACAAGCGGTCTTGATCGCGGCTGGAGCGGGGCTCAGTGCCGCAGCAGGTTTGGATTACACTTCAGAAGAGGTAAGATATCATTGTCATTTCCTTCATGTCTCGTGAATATTCAGTGATGAATTCATGATATCTCATCAGTAAATCTTTTCTACGAGGTAGTTTTTGGCGATTACTTCGTCTACAACAGGATGCGTGACCTTACAAACTATATCCTTTCAACAAAAGCAGGAAATCGAATTCTATCTGAAGAATACTAGGTCTTTAAAAGTTTATTTCCTGCCATGTGGAAGAGAGGGCACAGGTGCATGTACGAATTCATTGGTTTCACCGAGTGGGAGCCCCGTCTACAATGGGGATATCTGCTCAGCCAGATCAAGAAAGCGAGGTGAATTTTCTTTGAAATTTAGGAGGTAAAAATGGCAGAAGACTCACGGAAATTTCAGATTCTCTTGGCCGAAGAGTGAGGTGTACCAAAATCTTCTCAAGATCGTGAAGTGCAAAGAGAAAAAAGGTGAGAATGTCGACGTCGACAAGGTCTCAAAATGTACAGATGAATCAAGGGTCAACAGTTGGGTCTTTACCAGTAATGCTGATGGCATGTTTGAACAAAACGGTTTCAATCCAATGAGAATCCTCACAACACAAGGAGATTACGTAAGAACCGAAATTTCCTTGAAATCCACCAGAAATTTCTGAGAAATCTCACAGTCGAGGCTACAGTGTATGAAGCGGTGTAGACCAGATGCAATATGGAACACAAAAGATCGATGACGTCTTTCCGCACATTGACCAAGAGACCATGTTGATCACCAAAGATGAGAGGGTCCCAAAATGTCCATATTGCGGAACAAATCAGGTGAGGAGTCTTTACTCGTCTACAACGATGTAAATGGTGTACATTCAATCCCAAGAACTCCTTCTCATTGGGATGTATTAGATCATGATGAATGTGAGAGGAGGAAATTGGTTTATAGAGGATCATTTTGAACAGAAAAGGAGCGAATACCAGCAATGGCTCACAACAACTGCACAGACCTTCCAAAAGCAAGGAAAGACGCTTGTCATCTTGGAGGTAAACGCGATAGACGAAGAATTCTGCTGAGGATTACAGATCGGATGTGGTTTCAACACACCAAGTGTGGTCAGATGGCCGATGGAGAACTTCGCCTCTCTGCATGATTCTGTTAGATTCATCAGAATCAATGCACAACACCAGGAGGTACCGCATGAGTTGAGAGAGGAAGGGAGGGCTCTGGGTCTCTCTTTAGATGCAAATATGGCCGTGAAAGCGCTGTGGGAGGCGTGCTAAGAAAAATAAAGGAGTTGACTGTCCGTTATCATCTTCAAAATCGTGTTCCTGATCGACATTTTGTGATCTCGACCAGCAATCCATGAGTAGAAGCAACGGTGAGTGGAAGAAGAATGTCGCTGAATCATCATTGGCTCATGCTGAAGTCTTTCTCCAACAAAGATTAATCATGAATCAAACACCAGATAAATTAAAAGAACACCGGTACAACGCCTTTATACATATATCTTATCTCCATAGATTATCCAATAATCATTTTTCTGTACACTGTCAAACTTTGCTTTTGCACCTCTAAAGGCACCTTTCGATGACACGTCATGCCTACGCTTGCTCCGTTTGTGGGCGGGGACATGACCCCTCCTTGATCATTCTCATGATACTCTTCAACTTTTTCTCCCTTCTCTGGTTCTGCAATTCGCGCTTTTGTGACAAGGACAAGTTCCTTCTCTTCACGATGCCGTTGCTCTCTATGAAATGAGAAACCTTCATCTCCACTGTCATTCTTGTTGTCTTTGTTTGACGTCTGTATCGTTTGTCTGGGGGAATGATTTTTTGCATATCGTTTGTGATCGCGCGAGAAAGTTCCCAGAAATTGTCCCGCCCAAATTGCACCTCTTCAAAAATAGACCAATTGTTTCAGCCTCCATCAGCTTCACAATCATCATCATGCAACTCAATCCGATCGAAGCCATCCGCTTCAGTACGATCCTTCAGGAAGGAATAGACAGGCTCGATGTCTTGTCTGTTATGGCACCTGAGATCTCGCAAGAGGAGGAAATCGCCGCAATGGTCAACGATGAGATCTCCAGAATCATAGAGGAACAGAGATCGTTGCAGGCGCGATATGAGGAACTCATTCTGCAGAGGACACAACTGAAAAATGTGTCCAACAAATCCAGATACAAAGAGATACAGAGCGAGATCGAACAGATCGCAACCAAGTTGAGGTTTGCCACAAAGATCTTGTGTAGAAATCTGAAAGAGGATCCAAACATCGCCGCCAACATTATCAAGGTGATCCCTTCTTTCCAATCATTTCGCTCATCTTTCGTCAAAGATCCAGAAAGAGAGAGCAGAGTTGCAATCCCTGCTCACATTGTTAATGGGCGATCTCAAAGAAGGTACTTTCAGGACGCTCGCCGAAACTCTCGAGAAAGAGAAGAGGCGGAATGAGGAATTGAAGAACTCCATCGCGTCGGTGAAACAGGCCAGTGTAGACATAAAGAAGGTGGGTGAGGAGCTGTTCGAGCAATTAGAAGAGCGCAAGAGGGATGAAGTTTCACAAACGTCAATCATCGACCGATTGAGGGAAGATCTTCAAGAACTGAGGGTAACGGAAAAATGCGCCAAAGTGACTGATTTAATTTTTGAATCCAGGCGAAAACAGTTTTGGAGGGAAAATATGAGAAAAAGGAAGCAAAAGGGGATTTAGACTCAACGCGAAGAGTGTTCAGCCAGTCTGAAAAATCAAAAGACGACCAGATTAAAAAATTGAAGAAGATCATTGACATTGAAGCCCAGGTGACCTGTTCGTTTCCATAGAATATAGTTTTTAATGTCCTTCTCTAGAGAAAGATGTTTTCATTCCACAATTATTTTAAAGAGAACGAAATAGTCTTCGAAAAACTTGAAATAAATTTTATCTGCAGGTCCACACGGAATGCGCCGAGTTTTTAGAAAAAAAGCAAGAAGAACTACAACAGCTCACTGAGTACTGGGACAGCAAACACGAGACAGATATAGAGGAGAAGGAGCGGCAATTGGAAGAGATGAAGAGTAAGAAGGCGCATGCACAGAATAAATTATTGGACCTCAAAGCCAGATACAAAGAGGTGACTCACTGAGATTCATTGGAATTTCATGTAAATTTCGGTCACAAAAGAACCAGATTTTTTCTTTGGAACGTCTTCTCGAATTTTGAATAGACTTAGGTTTCTGAAAATGTATTGAAAGACAGACGGCTTATTGAAGCACGTGATTACCACAGAGATGTACAAAAGAAGAGGAATGCGGCGGTCCTACTCATACAGGTACGTCGACACGACGACATTATGACATCTTTGACATGTACAGAACACGTGGAGGTTGTACAGGAAGCGTAAAATTGCGAAAGAGAAGTTGAGAAAGTTAAAGAAGGCAAAGAACAAGCCCAAAAAAGGCACGAGAAGTAAATCACCAACAAAAGGTGAGGAATGTACACATTAAGGTTTTTCATGGATCAACATTACCCGATCATGCAACACGGACGATGATGGATAGCGTTAACACGATGCAGATGGGGCGAGATCACGAACTCCTTCTCCGAAGAAATCATCAAGAACATCACCATCAAAAAGCAGACCAGCGACCAAACCGAAATGAGATTCGGAGGACCCTTTCTATAAATACTCTCTTTTATTTGTGGAATGATACTTAAAATGAAGGTGGTTGTAGAGCATGAAACGTCAAAATGACAAAGAAACTCAGAAACCGGAGGTCATTTTGAGCAGCACCATTTCAGATTCTCAACATGTCCTACTATGGCATGCCACAAATGGGACCTCCCATCACAATCAATGGAGATTACGTCAAAGAGGAGTTCATAGTTATAAATGAGCAAGATTATGGACAAAGTAATCCCCATTCCGCAGCATTCTCAATCGCTGGCGTGAACCTCAAAGCGGAGGAAACATATCAGAATGATACCAGCCGAAAGAGGAGATCACTCAATGTAGAAGACATCGGTGGAAGGAGCAGGTCCGTATCACCCAAAAGAGAAGCAAGTAGTTCCCCTTCTGGCGCCAAAAGGGGCTGGGAATCATGGAGTTTAGAGGAGATGGAAATGCTTTTCAGCGGTCTGAAATCATATGGAAGAGATTTCGAGCAGATCACCAACGATGTCAATACAAAGAATTATGATCAGGTGATTTTTTTCATTCTAACTGCATATTGTGATGGATGATGTGTTATTCATTTTGGATTTGGATCTTGGTGTTGTCAGCTACTACTTCGGCCAAGTATTCCTGGCAGCTGCGCTGCTTGTCACTCTTTCTATGACAAATTCAAATCATCCATATCAAAATGCAAATCACATTCTCCTTCTAGTGTTGTACTCATCCTTCATATCTCAAATCACCACAAAATCGCGCTAGTTACCGCACAAAAACACGGTATGATACCGCACTGTTCGCTGCAAAAACCAGCAGAATTTCAATCAAAGCCAAGCCTTCACGCACTTCGGTCCAAGTCACCTGCCCTTCACGTGGCTCTGCTACCACCAATTTTCCCCGAAATTTCGTGTACATCTTGATGACCCCTTACAGGTCCGTTACTTCTACTACAGAACGGTCAACAAAATTCTCAAACTATTAAAACCAAACAAGATAGACAAAAAAGACCTCAAAGAGGTTCTCAGCGCGATGGCGGCTTTTTGGGAGCTTAGAAAAAATGTCAGAGGCAAGGACGAAGAACACACACCAGAGTTCGCGGCCGCATTGAAGGAAAAAGTGTCACAGAGTTGTAACAGGCGAGTTGTAGACGTGATTGTAGACACTCGATTTTTTTTCGGATCATTTTCTTCTGAATTTTTTTCTGAATTTTTTGTTGAGTGTGTATTCTGATACTTTTTTTCTGAATTTCTGACCGGTGTACAGCTTTGAGACTGTCGACGAGAGCGAAGAGCCGGTATCTTCCCGAGGGAGGCAGAAGGATAAAAATGGTGGGGGCCGCAGCCCCGCCAGGAGCCTCTCCCCCTACTATTCTCCCCGCGAAAATTCCGGGAATTTTCAGGGAAATGTCGACCCACATTCGCCTCGGCAATACCAGCAGAATCTGACACCGAGTCCTGGACAGGTATTTTTTTATTTTTAATTATTTTTATTTTAATTAACTTGTGTTGTAGACCATCGGTCAAAACTTCCAGAATTATCCTCAGAATATTCCGCAGAATTCTTCCCAGAACTTTCAGCAGAATTCTCCACAGAACTTTCCTCAACAGAACTATTCGCAGAATTATTCCCAGAATATTCATCAGAATATTCACCTAAATCCTCATCAGAATGTTCCACAGAATGTTCACCAGAATATTTCACAGAATATTCACCAGACGGTTCCGCAGAACTATTCTCAGAACATATACCCCAATACTTCACCAAGCTACAGAGATCTACAACGATCCAATTACGCCCACAGTTCTCACAGCAGCAATCCCCAGAACAGTGTACCAAATATGTCACAGAACATTCACAGAAATTTCCAACAAGTTCTGCAGAACAACTATATGGGGGGATTCAGTACCCAGACTCCAAGTCTACAACTCCCGCCCATTGGGGGCATGCCCTTCACCGAATACGACCTCAATTGTGAGTATTTTCATGTTGTTTTATTTTTGACGAGTTGTAGACATGAATCAAAGCCTTTTAGAACAAACAGCGAGTTTCACAGGGAATAATTTGACACAGAAATAAAGTGGTATTGGATAATATTTGCCAGAAAGTGTATTACCTGGCAGACACGCATTTGTACATCTAGCCAGTTGCCATGATACAATAACATTGACGTGTTACTCACAGCAACAGAGCGGTGGTTGATAAAATTGTACAAATCCGTGTCTTCAGGGCAATGTCCTTTGATCTTGGATTTAGCAAACGCAATCACTCTGATGTCAGAAATGCTCGACCCATACATTTGTACATCTCACCAGTTGCCATGATACACGGTAACATTAACGTGTTACTCACAGTAACAGGTCGGCAGTTGCTGCAATTGAAAAAATAATTACCCCGCAAAATGAAAAATAATCCCAGTATAGACAGGCCTATAAATAGATCTCTGGTTCTATTTATAGATAGTTCACGTAATGAGAAGCAATGTAATGAGAATTTGCGCATCACCATCTCGATCTGATCGCATTTCCAATTGTAATGGATGATGAAGTGGATGTCATTATTGCTTCGTCATTCTTTATAGATTGTTTTTGTCAAGACGCACCGCGGCCGCTCTGTCATTCTGATGCCTTGTCATTCGGATCGCATTGCCGTCGTCCTCTTCATCATCTCTGTCCACGAGCTGTTGATGTCTGATGCGGGGTCTCTGCTTCACTTTGATTCCGATGATGGTGCTCACCACGATGATGATCACGAGGGCACAGACAACAACAAGCGCAGCGATCTGTGTCTTTTGCTTTCTTGTGAGGCCAGCAAGATGCGTCCCGCACATTAGAGAGCCCATCACCATGTCGGGGTTGGAATCGGATCTCTTGAATCTCTTAGATCTGGCTGTATTTGTGGTGGGGTTAGATGTTGTCGACGTTGTACTGGATGTCGACGATGTACTGGGTGTACTGGATGTTGTCGACATTGCGCTGGTTGTGGACGAGGTTGAGGGTGTTGAAGACGAGGTTGGGGGTGTTGTAGATGAGGTTGGGGGTGTTGTAGATGAGGTCGGGGGTGTCACGGAGGTGTAGGGGTCATCAACCGAATCTTCAATCCCGCTGCTCCATATAAACATCAACTCGCTACAAAATTCAGAACAAATCCAATGAAATTTCACCAAAATATTCGATGAATCTTCACAGAAATTCCCACATGTCATAGAAAGTTCGAGGAAATTTCACCTTGCGGGACTGACAGCTACGTGGGGTCTGTGCTCATTGACAGTGTCAGTGAGTGTCTCATGATGATACACTTGATGCGTCTCCGCGGAGAACATAATCCCCTCGACAAAGCTAATATTCAAATCGGCTGTATGTCTTCAGTTTACATCGTTGTAGACAGAGGGAGTGAAGTATTTCTGGTAAAAAACATATCCGGCTTCGCGTTTTGAAAAATAAAAATATTCAAATAAAAATTGAATAAAAATATTTATTTTTGTAAAAAAAATGGTGAAAATGTGCAAAAATAAAAATTAAATTAAAATTAAATAAAAAAACTTACTTGGGTGATTTTCTTCGTAGACTAAAATGACATTGTCATATTTTGAATCGTAACTGACCTCGAAGTTGTCGAAGGAGTATCCCTGCTCCCATGAATACAAAATTTAAATCGAGGTTTTGGCGGGAAAAATACCTGGAGGGGTTCCCAGTAGGTCTTGTTTCCGACGGCCACAAAATAAGTACCGTTAAGAATGACATTTTGAGATATCATAACTGTACTCTGACCTGTCATAACGATCAATTTAAATAGAATTTTTAATTTCATTTTTGGAATTTCACTTCTTTTTTATTTTCGAAGAATATCAATATACAACGTTGTAGATGCTCACCTGCCACGTTTTCTTCGTATAAGATGATGTATTGGTTCAGATAAGAAGAGTATACTGCTTGAGGATTGATCAACCTGACTCCCGCATCGAAGGAGGCCACAATGCCGTTCAAATTATGTATCGTCCCTGTACACGTTCATTTTGGCGGGAAAATATCTGGTCGTTGTAGATGGAGTGATTTTTTGTGCAGGAAAATTATTGATGAGCAACGAGGAGAAATTCTAACCGTGCAAGGCGCGGTAAGCAACCGCGCACGAGTTCTCCACCAGAAATAACTCATCACTTTGACAAAAGATATGAAAATCGAAAAAATTCACAACTTCGCGGCTCTGCCGCATCTCCTTATTGTCTAAAAAAGGTCGTGTCTGCGCCCATAATTGTGGAAACGCATACCGTGGTCTGTGTAGTATGTCACTTGCAATGTAGCTCTGTTCTGGTCCTCAAAGACGACAAAGACGCCGTAAGGACTGACAGTCACAAACGGGTCACTGCCTGCAAAAATTAATCTGCGAAGAATGGTACATCTACAGCGGTGTAGATGGAGTGAGGAAATGAAATGTTGATACCTTCAAAAGCACCAAAGTTGAGGTTCGTCTCTCGGAGACCTTGGCCATCCAACTGCCAACATTAGCAAATTGGCGGGAAAAATCAAATTCAAAATTCAAAAATTGTACGAATGTAAAAAGACCATAACCATTTATGACAAAGCCCAAAAAATCCGATTTTGGCGGGAAATGTCAAATTTCAAATTTCAAAACTCACCCTGAATACTCTGACCTGGGTGAGAGGCGTGCTGTCCTGCCTGGTGAATGCCACGTAGAACTTGTCGCTGTTGTAATGGTAACTGACAGAGGAATCCGAAAAAATATAATCGTTCCTCTCTATGTCTGAGCCAAGCGTATTCACATAAGCTATAAAATGTTTAGAGGCTGGACGAGTTTGTCTGAAGCCAAAAATGTCCGTTATAGACAGTGGTGTCATGTCGTAGACTGATGTAGAAGATTTTGCCGTGGCAAAGCCGCAGGAGATAGTGTCATGGTTATACAGTGCACAGATGATCATCATAAAATAATCGTAATGGTGATGAGACATCTGTGATCTGATGCAGAAAGATGTCGATTCATCACTGCTGCGGCAAAGCCGCACCATGGAGAGATGTTGATCATATTACACCTCAACATGTTCTATAAATTGTTCAAAGAATGTAAAATCGACCCCTCTTGAATGTTTTTAGAATTCGATCAACTTTAAATGATCACGAAAAAATGTCGATACGGGGAAAGAATGAAGAATGGACTCACGATTGGGCTGCTCATTCTGATTGACAAAGACGAAGAACAAATTGATGGTTGTGGCACTCAGAGGTGACTCAAACATCACCAAATAATTTCCGGTTCTATTGTTGAAGGCCAATTTTGGCGCTCTTTTTAGAGGTGCCACCGTCATATCATCAGTGATTTTAAAAATGTCTGATCATTGTTAGTGACACTAACTCATGCAACAAAAACTCACTGCCGCTTGTTCCATCGGTGTTATAATGGACTCCAAAGAGGACGGTATAATTACTCAATTCCTCGGCCCATACCGCGAAAAATTTGTCTAAAAGGTTGTTATAGATGATGGCCTGCTCTCCCCTCTGTGGACTGCTAAATGAGCCATGTGTATCGAGGCGGAAGGATTTCAGATCCTGTGTGGGGCATGCTCCATAAGGAAACTCGTCTTCTCCTAAACACACGGCTCAGGATGAAGAATGAGATAAATCATATAAGCCAACCTGTGACAAGATGTGAGATGGAAATGAATAGGACAGTAAGGACGAGAGTCCTCGTGTAGTTCCCGCTCATTAAGTGTCGCCGCGTGATTCGATCAGATGTATGTTTTCGGTTTGGTTGTAGAACTCAAAAGCAAAAACACAGCCTCTAAAAAATTCAAATTATAATTCTGCATCAATATCCATCTCCACCAAGAGATTACTTTTGTGAGTCTCTGGTTGGTTTGCACTTCTTTATTTTTTTTTGCCTCACCGAGTTTAATCAATGAACAGAATGCACAAACACTGCTTCTACTTCTGATGAATATTTTGTCTTTCTAAAGTCTATTGCAGATTCTGGTCAGATTCTTCACACCTCGGCAAAAATCTCGGTAATTAACGTGTCTATTACCGAGTATTGGGAATCTGATCAAATCCTACAATAATCAACAATTTCAGCAATCCATTTTACTTGAAAATGTCGTTGTAGTCGGTTACTTCCTGTTCTTGGAAATTTCAACAACGTAATCTCCATAACCGCCATGAGCGGTTATATGACGCAAAATTCTCGGTAATTACCGTAGGTTGATGTTGGAAATTCGAACAAATTCGGTTTCCGGTCATTCTCATTCATTATTACTCGTCACAAAAACGAACAACACACCTTATAAACAGATCACTATGCAACTCAGTTTCACATTCGTTACCTTTTCGCCCCTTGAGTACATACTTACTTTGCCGCTTTAGAACTTTCTGAGATCACTCGTCTTTGGGATCTCTTCATTGTATGCCGTGTCTTTTCTTTGCCGTAGCCTGTCTTCCGCTTTGCCAGTCTTGCCCGTCTATCAGGTATTCCTTTGCCCCCGGTACAGAGTAACAGTTTCGGTCCTTGCTTCCCCACAGTTTTGTCAACATCAGAATGCCTTCAACTCCCTTGTCTTTACTTGGTTTCTTTCAGTCAGATTCACTCACCTTTGGTCATCCTCATCACTTTACAATCCACCTACAGATTTCGCCCGTCATCACAGTGCCCGCCGCTTCGCTTTTAAACCCTACCCTGGTCTTTGTCAACTTCGTCAGAAAATGTCCCTTTTGTGCCTCCCCCCCATCGCTTCATTCACCACTCAGAACTTGTGTACTTCCTTTGCCTCAACCTGCCTTTCATGCCTTCGCTCGAATTCTTGTTTCCATCCACAGTTGCAGATTTCCATCTTCATAGTGTCAGCCGCTTCCTTTACCCTTCGCTCCGTCTTTGCCCACAAACATCACCCTTCCTTGCCCCCATCTTGCCAGTCCTTGTGAGTTCAACAACACCTCATTTCCCTTTGCCAGCCTTGATCCCCTCCACAAAGTAAAACTTGCCTGATACATGTCCCCGCCAGCCTCATTGTTAGCTTCGTCCGACCTCTTTTGCTTCATCCTCCATTTCCCAGATACCGCAATCGCCTGTAAATCTTCTCCCATGCAGCTCGCTTCCCTCATCTTTTTCAACCCGATATCTTTGCCCACCTCCTGAACACCTTTGTCTTTGGTTTTCTTTCCATCGGATTCACTCTCTTTGGTCGTCCTCATCACGTCTCATCCACCGCTGCAGAATTCGCCCCATCATCATTGCCTCCGTCGCCGACTTTACGCTGCAAACGGCTCCCAGTGTACCTGCCCATTACTTCAACCTTCAGAACCGTGCTTAAAAGCCCAGTTGTCCATCATTGCCTCTGCCCACCTTCGTCGTTCCTTTGCCCTGCCTTGATCTCCTTCTGTGTGCCTGTCCCCGTCAACCTCGTCGTCCCATGATTTTTCGCTTTTCGCCTGTCCTTTGCTTCAACATCGAGACGCCAACACCTTTCGGAAAACCTCTGTAAATCCGCTCCCCATTCGCTTGACTCATCCTTTTCAACAACCGCTGTCAACTTGGTTTCATTCCTCACACTTATCCCCTTGGCCCACCTTCTCAACCTGAGAGCACCTTTCCCTTGGTTCTCACCTCAACATTGCTCAACCTTAACATTTGTATTTGGATTCTGGCCGTTTCCCCGTCTGGCCACCGCCCTCTATTGTGTGTGACTTTTGCCCCGCTGGCTCTTTCCGCCAATTTCACTACCGGCTCTCGTTACCTTCGTCTTTTGGCTTCACAATTTGCTTGCATCGCCTGCCTCTTCAGTCAATCACTCACTATCATCATATTTGAACACCCGCCCATCGTTTTCACCAACCGCCTCGGACCCCTAACAGATACATATCTCCTTCCTGTACATGCCTCCTCAATCTTCACACGCCTTCCCTCTTGTAGCACCGGTCACTCGTTTACTCATCGTACCTTCTTCCAAACCCTCTGCCTCACATTGTGCCCATCTCCCTTCGCATTGCCACTTGTAATCTTCCACCCTCCGAACAGTTTTTCTTCATCCACTCGCCCAGCATCGTCTTCCATTCCTTGGTCCATCTGATTGCCTTTTAGAACCTAGCTTCCTCAATCTCCCCTGTACACGTCACCACAAGTCCCCTCTCCTGTCTACAATTCACTCACCCTTCATGTAACTCTCTGTGTCTCCTGGACTTGTACTTGCTCATCGTCCCCACTTGCCTTTGTATCTTTGGACTTTTCACTTCCGGATCGATGTGTTGTAGATCGCAAGACGTGCTTAAAGGGAGGGTTGGGGTGTAAAAGCCCCTTCATGTACCGGCGGCAGACTTTGCAGTCACTCACATTGGTCCTTTCCAAAAATAAAAATAAAATTCTAAAATGCTGTATTTTTTCTCTATTTATTGGAAATTGTGAATTTAACAACGTTGTGCTCTGGCATCTTCCAACTGAGTCAAAGTCAAAATAAATTTGGGACCTGAGGTTTTGCAGCTCAGCACTGTCCTTGTTGCTGATTATGATAATCTGATGGTATTCTGCTGTCTGCAAGCAACATCCTCACTATTTCATAAGCCGTCTTAAATATTAAAATAATAATGAATAAACAATACATGATATTAAAACAATATTTCAAAATTATTAAGTAACATCATAGCAATGTGGTGCCGATCTTTATCACCATTTCAGAGGCTGTCCGTCGTAATTGAAGAATTTACCACTGTCCTCCTTCTTTGCATTGTCTATCACCTTGAGCACACCTGCTGCACTCTCCTTTGGTTCGATGAAATCAAGTTTGAGCCCACTCGCCCCCATAGATTCTCTGATAGGTTTAGACATGTCAGTGGTGACAGCTGTGACATGATCAGTACTCTTGAAATTCTGAAACTGTACAAGAATTCTTACCGCCAGGATGGATGCTGAGGGCAATGAGGTCATCCTTCTGGTGCTCGGCGGCCATCTTGCGCACCAAGAAGTTATCTGCCAGCTTAGTTACAGCATAATGGAAGAACGGCATATCGGCGTTATTTTCAAGAAACCAATAGCTCCCTGCCAGCGAGCTGATCACTACGAAGGACTTTGTGTTTCTCTTTTGCAGAAGGCTGTAAACCGCCTGGAAAAGGGCCAAAACACCGACCAAATTGACGTTCAGGTGTTCAGTCAATGTCTCAAGGGGTAAATCGATGAGAGAGTGGAATCCATTGCCTATGGCAGCGTTCGCAATGACATAGTCGAGTCCTCCTGCACTCTGTGATGTTGTCAGGAGTTGTCGTCAGTGGTACGGCTCACCTTCTCTATCTCCTCTGCCACCTTCTTGGCGTCCTCTGCAGAAGCACAATCCAGCTTGACGATGTGCAAGTTGCTGTGTTTGGCGGCTAGCTCTTGCAATGGCTTTGCATTTTGTGGATCTCTCGCACCAGCATAGACGATTGTATTAGACCGTGCAACGAGCTGTTCCACCATCTATTGCGTCAGTACAACAGCAGAATGTTCGAGATTTACCGCAAAGCCAAGTCCTCTTGAAGCACCTGAGACCAACCATGTTGTTGCTTGTGTCATCTTGACCGTTCTAAATTCTTTTTATGCTCTAAACATGTCCAAAACCGTTTCGGGAGTCCGTCGGGTCGGGGTTTCGGGAGTCCGTCGGTTTTGCATGAGAGAATGTCCGATTTGTGGATGCATCCTGATGATTGTCTACTTGCAATTTGTGATGGATCTACTCTACTGTCTGCAAGAACATTCCACTGTCTGTGCCTTATAACTTATAATGTTTCTGTTTTTCTTCGGCATGAAAACCTCCTGCAAAATGATCGCCTCTTCAACAAACACCAGGCATCAATGACATCATGAACAGAATCAGATCCTCTGTATTATTTTTTCAAAAGTTTCTGAGGCCATCTTCATCAGCTGTTCTAAAAGAGGGAAGCTCTCGCATTCATGCTGCTGCGGTTTCATTTCGACCAAGATGGCGATGATCTCCTCCACGATGGAAGGAAATGCACAAGCGATCGGATAGAGGCTCTCAATGGTGTTAAGAATGAAGACATTCTCCATCTTCTGATTCTTCGATCGGTCGTTGCATTGTGTGTAGAGACTCTTGATCTCGTTGATGTTAGGTCTCGATCTCATGTAGGCGAGGATCATCTTGGCACAATCCAGACT
>KV921106.1:3611-14451 GCA_002081555.1 Protostelium mycophagum | reverse complement strand
CTCTCGTGTGTGCACCCTTGGCTCATGGTTAAAAGAGGGCTGGGTGAAGTCAGTACCAGGCCTAAAAATATAATAAAATGATCGAGTCAATGTCTCGTCTCTGCAATTTATTATGTCTCTGTGCCGTCTCTGTTCATTTTTGTGCCGACTCGACTCTGAAAAAAATTTCTGTCTCGCTCACGTCTCTGCTATAAAAACAGAGTTGAGACTGAGTCCGAGCCGATCTTTGACTTGTCTCTGTCCATCTTTATTCTGTATCTATCAAAACCGCTATTTCCATTGCTGACGACGCAACGAGGAAGCTAAAACAGAAAGAGGAGAGAGAGAGGAGAAGGAGAGAGGAATTTACTGAACTAATACATAAAACCGACGTCATACGTCATTGTGAAAGAGCCATTTTTCAATTTGAAGAAGAAGCCGGTAAACTCAAAGTGGGAGGAAGTTTTATGGCTGGTGAAGACATCACCACACGATTTCAAATTTTTTGTTGATTTTGACATCCCCGAAAATCACCAATCAAGGAATATAAGCACGCCTTTTCTAGCGATTCCTGTTACAAACTACACCCGAAAACCCATCGCGACAGACAGATCGACAACCAACCCCATTAGAAATCAGTAAGATGAAGCTAGCCCTACTCAATATCTTTGTGCATCTTGTCAGGTAGAAGAAGAGAGGATGAATTATAACTTGATTTGTTGAAGCAGACAGTGCCGTGGATTACTTCTGCCAGAGTGCAATGCCTGCTTATAAAGACTTACCAGGTCTCAAACTTGAATACGTGCAGAGTGAGTGCGACGGTTATTTGGTAATTTGCATTAATCCTCTCAGCCATCACAAGACACGGAGCTCGCACTCAAATCCGCTCCGTTCCAGCAATAGAGGGAACTCAAGTCGAATGGCTTTGTAACTTGAATCAACTCGAAAAACCCAGCCAATCTCAGAACAGAAGCGACCGGACACGTCGCCTCTTCAGAAAGACCTACAAAGACGGGCAGAATGTTCTCAAAGGCAACTGTAATTTCGGTGCGTTGTTGCAATCCATTTCTACATGAGCCTAACACATTCAGGTCAACTGACGGATGTTGGGTACGAACAACACGTGAATCTGGGGAAAGCGTTTCGAGAAATTTATGTTGATAAACAGGATCTCTTCGAGGGCCACGTATCTCTATCCAAGGTGATCCCCCTCACATGCAGATTTATGAACCCCATCTAGGTTGCTGTGAGATCGACCGATGTATATAGAACAATGCAATCTGCTATGGCGGGAATCAGTGGCATGTTCCCGGAAGCGAACGTAAACCCCAACGGGTTAGTTTTCCATCCATCTTTGGAGATCAACATTGATTTTAGCAGCGAGATCGAAGCGATCAACATCGAGACCAGAGACAAAAACACGGAGGACCTCACGGCTAATCCTGTCTTATGCCCAGGGTACGCCAAAGTGCGTGATGAGATAAAGAGATCTCCAGAATGGATCGCAAATGAAGACTCACTCAACGATCTGGCGACTTTCATGCTCTCGAACTTCCAAGTCAAAAAACTCATTTCCTGGGAATGTATGACATCAATCTCATACATGTCATATTGACACCGACAGTTATATACGACACCTATCAAGTGAGAAGATGTAGGGGTGCCCCGAATCCCCCTCAAATCACAGAGGAAATCTTTCAGCGGATTAGAAGAGTAGTTGAATGGGGGCTTAACAGGATTTCCACCGACCCCAAAGCAGGCAAAATCGGGTGCCTCGAACTTTTATTTTATTTGTTTTGACCGAGACAGTATGGGCTTGTTCTTGGCAACTCTGGTCGACAACATGTTGAATTATGTGAAGGGGGATCACAGCATCAAATATCAATTGTATTCTGCGCACGACTTTACCATCGCGCCACTACTCGGTTTGTTGGGTGAGGTTTAGCATCTAACAACGAGTAAATAAAATTTCCCAGGAGTTTATGATGGACAATGGCCCCCTTTTGCTTCGCACATCAACATCGAGTTGTACCGCAACACATCACGTCCAGCCAGCAGTAGTGAGTGTTCATTTTTCCTGCCAATATGACACGCCATAGCCTCCCTCGCCGACTATCTTGTACAAATCAAATCAGACGGAAAGATCTTCACGCTGCCGGGTTGCTCTAGCACCGCATGTTCTTTTGAGAGGCTTTTACCTTTCTTTAACGCACGGACAACCACTAGACAAGAGTGCCGTGACATTTCGTCCCGTCAAAGGTCCTTGAGCTCAATATTCTTCGAACAACAGGAAAATATGAGCATGATGTGAAGACAGTTCGAAATGCTTCTGGCCATCAATGATTATCCTGGATATTGTGATCAGTGAGCAACTGGCCAAAAATAAATCTCAGGAGGCTTTTGTCTGGAAACTTTAATTGTACAATTCTTTATGTGAGCGCCGATTCTGTCAGGTTTCTTCTCGGTTTTAATGCCTGAGGCGGTGGTGGGGGTGGCGGTGACGTTGGAGGTGTTCTCTTTGTGAGATTCTGTAGTGAAGAGGATGAGTATATTCCCGCATTTGATGTGGCTGCCCTGAGAGAAATTCAATTTTTTGAGCAGAATTATCTTCTTTCAGAAACACGCACCTCTCGCGATTAATTGATCCGATGGGCGAGCCAGGGATGGGTGTCGACCCCGCGCTGTGCGTTTGAGATAGCACTGTATATATTTTCAGCATCTACAACGGTTCTGTAATTGGCACGACATCACGAATAAACAACATGCCAGAGGAAAGTTTTCAAAAATTTCTTACTGAGGGATTGAGCTGGAGAAGCACCAGAAGAGGCTGAGCGGGTAGGGACTTTGGGATTAACAAATGATTTTACTTTGATTCTTTCTTCAGTGATCATCTGCTTCTCTTCAGTCGAGTCTGCCAACATCTTCGCCAAGTTCTTCTTTTTTATGGGGCCCTGGGAGGGTTAGTGTCTCGTTGTAGATGGCAGATGGTGAGTTGTTCGAGCAAAATTCTCACTTCAGGAGTGGGGATTTCTGGACTTTCAGCTGAAAACTGCTTTGGTGAAGCTGGTGGTGCGCCGTTTGATTTTTCCATGAAATTTACCATGCTTGGCGGCTTCTGAAACATCCCCATTACATTAGTATAGTTCATCGCAGCCGGACGATTTCCGGCTGAAGACCATCAGTATCTACAAACAACATTTTGGCGGGAAAAATTATACTTACAAGAACTGATGGTGTTGCTTCTCATGTGTGGATTGCTAGCCATTGCCAGAAATTTCTCGCGAATCTAAACAATTTGTAAAAATCGTGAAGACGAAATGAGAGAGTTGTCTTTTGGTCAGAAACATTTTCAACATTTGCCGACACCTCTCACCTCATCAGCACCGGGTGCCCTCACACTGCCGACAGGACTGTACTGCGTACTGTCTTCCGGAGATCTTTCCACCTCCTTCTCCGATTCCTTTTTCTCCTTGTCCGAATCTTTTTTCTCTTTTTCCATTCTCTCTTTCTCCCTTTCTTTTTCTTTTTCTTTTTCTTTTTTTTCTTCTTTTTCTTTTTCCTTTTTCTCTCTTAATGTCTTTTTTTCCTTTTCCTTTTCCTTCTCCTTTTCTTCTTTTTTGTGCTTGGACAATTCTATCTTTGACTGTTTTCTCTCGAGCCTGAAAAAATGAATTCTTAATGTGAAAGAAAGATCCTCACTTCCTGCTGTCATCGTCCTCCTGAAATTTCAGTGAGTTTTCATTTGAATCTACATCTTCCCTCACCTTATCGTGATTTTTTTGTATGAAGAATCCCCCGAATTTGAATTTTCCATCTACTTTTCTCAGAACATATATCCTCAGAAATTCGTCACCTTTTTTCTTCATCATGTCGGATGCAAATGTTTTTCTCTTTTCGTAAGGTAAAGAGTTCTCGCGCTCTACAGCCTCAGATCTGGCAGTGATAATATCTTGGGCCCAGTCATTCGTCTCGTCCTCGTTGTTTCCGAACAATAAGATATTCTCCGTGTCCATCCCAATCCCTATGGCAACCTTCCCCCCTGACATGTCAGTTGACCAGAATTTTCCGCGAAACTTCACCTGAAGAGCCGATTGCCACGGCAACGTCAGTTAGATATGCCAGCCTCTTCATGACGAAATTGTCTTTCTTTTTCTCTGGTACTGCCCAAATGATCATATCATTGAATAAATACATGTAAAAATTCCTCCTTTCACCAAGAGAGTCAATTTCCACCATCGACCCCTCCCTCATGTACTGTCTGGAGGGGGATAACATCGTCTACAACTGTCAGAAATCCACAGTTGACGGTGATTATCCGCAATGTTCTATGTCTTGATTTTTGGGCAAGAATAAAAGTGACTGAATCTACAGCACACGAAAAGATAATATAAACATTTGCAAGATTGAAATGTCACTCACCACTTCTGGCAGGTTCGTCAAGCTGAGGAACACACTGCTCACTTTTGATTGATTCTATGACATCTCAGTTTGGAGTGATGACGTCATAAAGAATTTACCTCGAATTTTCTCTTTTGCTCGTTCATGAATTCAGCGATTGATGATATCTTATCTCTGGCTTTGCACAAGTTGTCATAATCAGGGTGGAATTTCCACGTAGATTTCACCAGATCTGTCAGCATCATAGAGTACCTCGGTACACTACAACTCTTCAGTTTCATTCTTTTGAAACCCAGAACTTTTGAGGAAATTTCACCGTTGTACTGGCATGATGAGGAAGTCGGTTAGCTCCTTGTTTTGTGCGCCAGGCAGGAGTCGCTTCTCTGACAGCCATTTGACGAGTTCTTTGTCTTTGTGTTTGCAAGTTAAAAGCGCCATGTGTCCTTGATTGTAGTTGTTCACGTAAGAACTATATGCTTTGAGGAAATCGGCCTGGAGAATTCAGTGAAAAGTCGGAGAAAATTTGACTCACGATCATGAGGAAACAGTCCCCGAAGAGGGTCGTGTTTGTGTCAAATTTTTCCACTCGATCTCTCACTTGATTAAGAAACACCTGAATTTTCACTGAATTTTCCCATACAATTTCACTGATTTTCCCGCCAAAACTAGCGATACGAACTTGAAATTTCGCTGAAATTTCTCACCTCATTATAACGCTGTATCATTTCTATATTTGAAAAGATGAGCCGATGGGCGTCTTCGGGCATCAAATTTTCCGTTCGCAGAGGCCGGAAGAAATGCTGAAAATTTTATCACCTTTCGTGGAAATTTTGTTGAATTTTCTCTTAAAATCTAGCAAGAATTCACCTCCAGAGTGAAATTTAAACTGGCCACATAACTCTCCTCAGTGGTGAGGATCTCTTCTATAATGTGCACTCTCTTTTTTTTCTGTTTTACTGCGGAATCTCAGCGAAATTCAGATGAAATCTCAGTGAAATTCAGACGAAATTTCGCGGAAAATAGGGAGATTCGGCTCACGCATGTGCTTGTAGTTGGTCCTCGCGATCCATCCTCTCGCGATCTTTTGTAATGTGATCACCTGAACCCATCACTCTTCGTCCTTCTACAACGCATGGAATTTCCATGAATTTTCTGCGAGATATCTGCGATCTTCACCATGCTCACCTTTGAGAGATCTAAATTCTGTGCCTCTTGAATAAAAGATTCAGAGACAGGTTCTTCAGAATGTGTAGATCTATTCGAGTCTGGTGGTGAATTGATGGAGCTCCCCAACTGTACACATTTCAGTCCACGATCTGTTATGAAGAATATTGGTGCTGTAGAATTATGGAGATGCGCATTCCGCGAAGGTTTGTAAATGTGTAAAGGAGGAGATGGATGCTGATGATAAATCGATTGAGATGGGTAAACGATGATCATTTTGAGTTGTGGCAACAGCAGAGCTGCAAAATATATGAATATAGATCCTCAGGTTCTGACAAAGAAATGCAGACACTCAAATGGAGTGTTTTTGTTCCATGAAACATCCAAGTTTCGGTGTCATATTCCGAGCATGATGGCTTGTCCAAAAGATCTCACGATTGCTTCCTCATTTTCATGATAAACAACGGAAGGAGGGCCGATTAGATATTTTCCATTATAGATGCTGAAATGATGAAAACAAAATCACCTCCTCTTCTTCATCGTGAGAACTGCTTCTACTTGTCCTTGTCATCCCGATCTGCACACTTGGCACCACCGCTCGACTGTCCGATCGGGGTTTCTATGATATCGCATTAATGTTTGTCACATGCCAAAAACTCACCATGGCAGTGAGGAAGCTGTTGCTACGTGTTCTGTCCACTTCTAATGTATCTTCTGAAGGACTGTAATTCTAGTCAACAACTACAACGAAAAGAGAGAGCGGAATTGGTTGCCATCAACAACAATAAAACAATGAGATTTCAATCCATTGGTCCAGGTCTTCGTATCACTTAAGAGAATCTCACCCCGACCATGATTGATCTTTTCTCTCTTCCGCATTGCCCTCTTCCACCATGTTCTCGTCACCTTCGCTCATCCCTTCTTCGATGTCTAATGCTCAGTCCGTGACGGAGTGCCCCTCTGTGCCAGGTCGTGTGGCAGGTTTGCGCAGAATTCCGCTGTCTTCGGGAGATACATAGGACCCCTATGAATCGCGGCTGTAAAGAGAGCCAAGACGAAGAATCTACTTTTTCAAGGCTACAATCGTATTTTTCTTCTCCTTTGTCAGGATCTCCGTTGATGTCTGCTGCGCCCTGCCCTCTGATTGGCTGTCTTTTGGGGACAAAGATGTACATGTACACTTTGAACGCCCATCAAACGGGTGTAGGAGTAAGAGGTTCCCCGTTTTCTTGAAAGTGCCAGAATCAGGAACAAAGACAGGTCGCCTGACTCTTTCGACAACTTTATACATAAATTCTGACATTGGCTGAGTCCTCATTTCCCTATCTCATACTCTTGATCATGACAGACGCTAAGAAGGTGGTGATCAAACATAAAGTGATCAAGATCGGCAACATGGGAATGCTCAAGGCAAAATGCCGGGGCAAAAACCATTCTAAGATAGGATGGTCGGCATCAATAAACGGCTGTTTTGTATCATCAATCTGAGCACACTGGAGAGCTATGACACTATGTCCTACCGTGATCAAAGTCCAAAATAACCAGTATACGTATGCAGAGAGGGACCCAACTAATAGAACGTAGCCGTATATCTGATCTTGATTCACCGCCATCGAAATTGTGGCGATGTGCGATCTCGGAACGCGTTGTAGTCGAACATTGTGTTCCAAGTATATTATTTTGGCTATATTAAGAGCCGTGGGTCAGGCTCTTTGATGATGTGGGCGACTGCCACACAGGAAATACGGCTTCCTCCTATATTAGTCAATCTCAGTCAAAAACGAAAGAACTCAACAGGACAGCAATCGCCAACAGAAGAACAATCCCCAACCTCTTCACCATTTCTACACTCAAGACCTGGCACTTCAAACGGGACTCGATCATCTCTGAATGATTCGCACCCCAGGGAGTTACATACGACGAGAGATTTTCAATCCACAAAAGACTTCACACCAGCAAGCAGAGCAGAATCACATAATGTCAGCAGAGTGCAATCACCTGTTGTGTTCATGACGGCTAATCACATCCCATACCAACCACCACCGACACCCGCAAAACCACCAAGTGAGGGATCTTATTAAACGACATTGATGTCTGTATCAAGCGTGTTGAGCAAATCATGAAGATGCAAACACAACTGAATCATGTAGAGAGGAAGCCGATCAAGACGGAAGCGAAGACACCCACCGCTGAGACATCTAATGCGGTATGGGGAGGTTATGTCAGTTGCTTGGGGCAGCTGTCAAAAATAGAGGGAAAGAAGACTACCGGAGACCAAGAGGAAGTGGAGTCCTCCTTATTCTTGACGTGAGAAATCATATTTTACCCAATTTTACTTTTTCGGACTATTACTATAAGAAGATCATGATCATGGAAAAATAGATGTTCTATAAATATAAAAATAGATAAATTTATTTCTACTATTGCTTGAATTAAAAAATATTCTCTCTTACTGTGGTTAGTACCGTCAAAGAGAAAGAGGATCTACATAAATCTATTCAAAAATTACTGGATCAGATCGCCCAAAAGGAAGAGAATTTAGAAGAAGTGGACATACATAACCGTCGCCAGGTGATCTTTTTCTCTGAAATTGATTCTTTGAAATCTAATTTTACAGGAATTCGACCTGAGTGAACTCCAAAGCAAAAGAAAATTGCTCGAAAAAGAGAGAGAAGAACAGGATGTCAAACAGGCTCACATTCAAGAACTTCAAGACCACATTTCAAAATTGAACAGAGTTAGAGAGACCATGATCCAAGCTAAAGCAGATACCGAAGAACGCTTGGACGATGCGAACGCAAAGATAGCAACTCAATTTGTAGTCAAGAGGGTGATCGAGAACAAATTGGAGCAAGCTTTGGAAGAGAGAAAGAGACTTCACCGCGAGAAGGTTCGTGGAGGATTTTATTTTCTGATTAAATTTCGTTTGTTGAGAAATTTTCCGAATAAAATATCTGCCGTGCCTTTTTAATCTGAAAATCTCAGATCGTTCTCCAAGAACAATTGGAGATGGAGCGAGAGACCAGCAGAAAACAAATCGAGCTTCTGATGAGACAGAGACATTCCCACACCGGTATTCACGACCAGACAAGACAGAAGGTGGAATCCATGAAGATAATGATAAAAAAGCTGGAGGACCAATTAGAAAAGGCCAAAGAACAAGTAAGATGTTGATTTCAATTGATTTTGATCTGCGAGTTCTCGAGCATTTTTGTCACCTTCTATAAACCATTCTGCGTCGTTTTTCAACGAAGTTTTACCAAAGTTTCAGGTGGCTGGATTGATCAAAGCCATCTCCATACACGAAGCGAAGGCGGCTCGTGAACTCAAAGCCGAGAGGAAAGCAAAAGAAGCCGCGAAAGAGCAGAAATCGAAGTATCCCACTGGCATTGTGTCCATTGGTTTTTCTGACGTGCAAGCGTCCACCTTTCAGTGGGAGAGATGGCCTGAGAGCATGTCTGTTGCTATAGAGATACATAATAGGATTATGAGAGAGCAATTACGCATCACTGGTGGTTATGAGGCGAGTTGTATACAAAATTATTCCACAGTTTTTTTCTTCAGTATTTAGGAGAGAACCGCGCAAATCATACTTCTCGCTTTGCCCCCAAGAGATTATCGTGAATGTGCAAACTCTTATATCGCGGTATCTCTGCGGATTGGAATTAACAGCCGTAGGTCAAGACAGAAGGAGACTCCTTCATGGTCGCCTTCTATTCACCAGTCAGTGCGGTATGGTGGTGTTTATTCGTTCAAGAGGCTTTGATGCACGCTGATTGGCCAAAAGATCTCATAGAGCAATCCCCATATAGCGGAATAGTGAGTCGTCTCCACAGATGTGGTACCTGATTATCCACTAATGACACAGGTGTACGATGATCAAGGTAATATGATTTTCAGAGGTCTGAGAGTTAGAATGGGTGTGCACATGGGAAAGCCGGAATGTAGGCTGGATGCCGTATCCGGCAGAGTGGATTACTTTGGTGGGATGATAAACAGAACATCGAAGGTGCAAAGTATAGCCACTGGTGGTCAGATCTTTATGTCTGGAAAGGTCAGTTTTATTCGGATTCTACAATGACATCTACAACGATTTTTATATGGAAAGGTGTGGGAGAACGCGAGGAGAGAGATAGTAGATGTTTTTTTCGAACATATGGGAGAGCATACTTTAGCAGGATTGAAATCACCTGAACAGATCATCCAGATCTTGCCAAAATCTCTCACTGGAAGAGCGAAGAGTTTCCCGCCCTTGGAGGCCAAAGACAAAGCGAAAACAGGGGTAGGCCACATCTATTCATATTTCGTTGGTTGACTCTTTGCAGACAGATTCAACACATGTACACAGAGAAAAATTCAGTCAAAACATGAAATCAGATGAGAAGCAAAATGAGGTAAAAGATAATTTTAACAAAGATTGACGGAGCACAAGGTTGTCTCAGAAAAATTAACCGCAATCGTGTCTGAAATAGAGACCACGTTGAAAGCACAGCAAGAAAGACAACAAGCAAGACAGAATAATAAGGCCATACAAGCTCTAGAAAAGCAATTGAAAGAACTGGAGGAAGGTCTCGCCGCCTCTAAGGGTACTCTTGTACACAGAGAAATCTCACCGAAATCTGATAGTTCTTAGCTGAGGAGGAGGTTTTGACTTACCAGATTGAGAAGGCCAAACAAAAAAACCTCTTGTACGAGCAAGATATAAACCAAGCGAGAATCGATGCCAACTTGGCCATAGAACTCTTGGAGGGTTGTGAGAAAGAGAAGAAACATGCGTCCGCAACATTAATTTGCGCTAACGCCAAGTCGTTCTGTTTGATGATTAGACAGAATCTTTTGGAGGGTCAATTACATAGGTACGGTTGGTAAAGACAATAAAAATAATCAATCCAGGGCCACAGAAGAAAACCAAATGCTGGAAAAGCACCTTGTAGAGCAAGAGATGCTCGACTTGACCACTGACCGCCTCGTTATACAACTGAGGGAGAGAGTCAGCCAACTCCAAACACAGAACCTTCACGCCAAAGGAGAGTCAGATTACTATACAAAACAAGTGCAAGATCTCGAAAGAACTCTCCGAGAATGCAGCGAAGTTGCAGAGGTGAGTTTATTTCTTGCCGTCCCTCCGAAGATGTCGACATATCTGATCAGAAAAGGTGTGGAAGACGGCGGATGCGGCTGGACAGAGTCGCAAGTCAACGCTCATGAAGAGAATTTCGATGAGCTCTGATCTCATGCGTAAAAAAGTGTTATGTATGCCATCTACAATGATCACATTTCTTAAAAAAATTCAATTTCT
>MZNV01001969.1:0-17718 GCA_002081555.1 Protostelium mycophagum | reverse complement strand
TAACATGCAGAACCTTGTATATAAAGGACGATCTCTCAGAGATAATGAGACCGTGATATCATGTGGTATAGCACATGGAAACTGCCTCCATCTAATTTTGGCCACCGGAAGGACATGCAAAAGTGAGACATAGCAGGATCCCTCGAATGTAGATTTGTACATATAAAATGGCAATCCAACCGTTCTTTTCTGGCTTTTTAAACAGAATGTAATGTGATGTGATGGGAGTGTACAGTTGGAATTGGACATGTGTTTTTCACTCCTTCAACGTTAAATGTCTTAAAGGTTGTAAATAGTGTGATAGAGTGTTGCTTGTGGTCAGATACCGAAGATATGAGTCGCGTGGCTGGAAAGGGACGTGATAAAAAATGGGCTCGGTGTAGAACGGCAATTATTCAATTTTTGAGACATTTGACAGATAAACCATGTCGCATGCTCCTATCCCTCGTAGGTCCCCTCTTTACCTTCTTTATACTGATCCATGCAGTCTCGGAGGATTTGATCAGCAAGTTTAAAGGCCAGACAATAGCACAGTCCATTCGTTTCTTCAAATGTATTGTTAAAGACGGTAGGCTCAGATTCTTTAAAGAGGTCTTCTGAGATCTATATAGAACAGATCGTCAAGACACATGAGCAGGGACAGACCGGATCCATAGAGAAGGATTGGAGCGCCATTGAGGGGCAAGCGAAGACAGACGAGCCCGCCTATTTCTTGGTGCGTTTAGAGGGCACGAAAAGATGGCTGCTCTTGTCTTGGGTTCCAGAGGGTGCACCCGTGAAGGCCAGAATGACTTTTGCAACCGCTAAAGAGTACCTCAAAGAGAAACTCGGAGAGAACTTCTTTGTCGAAGAATTACACGCTTCCACTCCCGTGAGTTTTGATATGATTTATCAATACCATTTGTCTAATGAACACCAGGCCGAGTTGAGATACTCGAGCTACAATGATCACAAGGCGCCGGTTAACGCACTCAGCGCCAAAGAGGAAGAATTGGGCGAACTCAAGAAGCAAGAAGAGCAGGCCAGAAAGGATTTTGCCGAATCTCTTAGTCTCAAGACATCCTCCGCCTCTTCTACCTCTGGTATTGGAGGTTATCATTCAGTTACATTGCCTCTCACGGCAGAGGCCAAGACCGAACTTGCCAAATTAAGAGATGGTTTGGCTTCTTTCGTCGAATTGGTACGATCATCTCTTTCATTATTCATTATCGCTCATCCTCTCATCCTCTCCAGGAAATCACTGAGTCTAATGAGAATGTAAAACTTGTTGGACGTGCCAAGAGTGTTCCATCTCACGATGCCGTCTCCAGAGAGATCTCCGGCAACGTTCCTCGATTTTATGTCTATGTCACCAACAAGATCTCAAAGCAGGCCTCCCTCATTTATTATTGTCCAGAAAAATCTCCACAGAAGTTAAGAATGGTTTATTCTACTGCCAAGCAGGGCCTCGCCGATGAGATCAACAAGACCGGGCTCCACATTTCCACCAGAAAGGTATGTTTGTTATTTTCGATGACCGGACATGATCGCTTCTCTCGCGATGGAACTTGCAGGCACATGCATGCCTTCTCCATTTATTTTATTTCGCAGACATATCTGCAGCAGAGCTGCAGTGTTTGTCGTCTTAAACATCGCGAATGTCAAGTGTCATGGAGCTGCTGCAGTGTCTTTAATACTGTGCACTCAACAAACTCTCACTTTCCATCCAAGCTTGAGGTTCATACATCGTGTTGAATGATTGTAGATCGAGATCACAGAGGCGAGCGACGTTGTAGAAGAGCTGAAGCGTAACCCCTCGTCTACAACTGGTTTCTCCCCCGCCGGTGGAAAGAAGGTACTGGAAGAGGGAGGAGGTGCCGTAAAGGCCATGAACGTTCCCACTGTCGGCGGTGGTGCCGCACACAATGTACGTACTCGTTGTAGATTGTCAATTGTCTGTTGTAGATTGCCAGAAAAATGACTTATTAAGGTGTACGGGTTGATGAACAATTCCAACACGCAGCAGGCAGAAACCAAGAAGAAGATAGTGTGAGTCGTTGTAATTATCGTTGTAGATAGACAAGTATTGATCTATTTTTAGCATGCCCCCACCCGGTGCATACGGATATTGATGTGTACAATAGATCGAAACATCCAAAATTATATTATACACAATTTCTGAAATTCTCCCGCCAAAATCTAAATTTGACTTTCAAATCTGCCCCGGCCGATTTGATCTGGTGATGCTTGACACACTTCCCGCCCTTTTTTCCAGGAGTAACGCGCCGTATGACCCCGATTTGTGTCTATCTAACACGAGCATCTCCTGTTCTGGGTCTTCACTCACTGTTCGCTCCACCCTTCTTACATTTTCTATACCTGCCGGCATTATTAACAATGTCTATACTTATGTTGTGTGCAGCTGTGGAGATTCTTTTTTCGAGAGATGCACTCTTGGACGATCCAAAGATTTATTTAATATTTTGTTGACATTGTGATTTCCTCTGATGATCGAAGCAAAGCATGAATATGTTTAGACAGTGCAGAAAAATATTGAGACCAAGTGCTTGCAGCATAATAATAGGTGTGGGCTGTCTTAGAGTTGAAGAATTTTGTGCTGCGAAACCGCCCACCAAGAGTTAAAGATGACATAAAACATGATGGCGTACTCTGATCAGAGACGATGAGGGTTGGTCTTGTTGGTGGTGAAGACAATATTGTGTTTGTAGAGCTTCTTGGTGGTGTTTCTGTTGGCGCTTGTGGAGGTTGTGCTCTTGGAACGCCAATGAGAGAAGATGGAAGAAGGCAGCTAAAGAAGCTGCTAATACCCGCCAATCTGTTGATGTAGCTCGGAATGCCCTTGTTAAGAAGGAGTTGACAGAAATGATCTGAGAAGTGATTGCAGTTTTTTTCCAACATATGATAGGCGAGACCAGTCCATTCATCTGCAAGAGAGTCCTATTGAATCAATTAAAACTGGATCCTTAAAGTGCTAAAAATCAAGATTAATAATATAAGAAGGAGGTCTAAAGCTTACCAATATAATGATCATTTCTCTTTGTGATTTGGTCGTCAGGCCCATATCTATTGAGAGCCTTGGTTTTTTACCGGCCAAAGCCTCCTTCGGCTTTGCCGCCCAAATACCTGATGTATTAAAGTCGTGAAATCCATAAGCGTACTCTGTCTGCATTAGTTGATGGATTTTGCATATATACAGAATCACATTCAATTTTTACAGAAATGTGGATCACCGACAGACAATTAAAGATTTGCAGCGCAGATGACTCGCGAGGATTCTCACCTTTCCCATAAACTTCTACACCAGTATGGAATGCGCCAAGACCGATGGGATATAATTTGTTGTTTGCATCGTGCAGATCGTAAACGTTCACTATCACCGCAGACATTTCTGTCGTGCCTCTGAATGTCTTTGAAAAACAGCAGCACTCTACAACGGAAGAAGCAACTGACACTTTCACCATTTTACGCAACATGACCATCGCAAGCACATATCAACTGATCATACACAACTTTTCAGTTCTATTCTTCTCCATAGCTGCTTATGGTGAGAAGAACTTTCCGCTATTTCTCTGGATAATAATAAATCAGTGATCAATCGTAGTAAATCTCAATGATCCTGACCCGTGGCTCTGGGTCACCATATACTCTTTTACTGCTCTTCTAAACTTTTTGGCTTGTCTTCGCCTCTTCCATCTGCCCATTCGAATCCCTTCCCAAATTCATTTGGCGGGTGCAGCCATTGGTCTGTCTTTATCCATAAAACAAGCTTTAGAACTCAGAAATAATCAAATGTTCCTCAATGATCTCACTTCTGGCAAGTTTGGTGACAACGTTTGGTCTTTCTTCGAAACAGGTAGGGAGAATGTTTAAATTGTAGAATGACGTGTATAGAGGAGGGCAGAGAGGCGGGAGGTCTCGTGGTCGTCACTTTGAGCCTTCTACAACTCGCCAGTACACATTCTAAACTTGATGGCGGCCGGAGAAACTTCTTTGAGAGATCACTGTCTTTGTTGTTGATTTTGGTGAGCAGCGTATTGACTGCAGCATCTATCTATGCTCTTTTGATTTTACGTAAGGTTTTGAGATCTTTGACTTGAAAATATAAATACATCACATCATCGTCATTTATAAAACTGAGTTCTACAGAGCCCATGATGAACAAAAGACAGAATGTGGAGCATTGTTCAAATGCTTGGGCTTTCAGCAAAACAGATGATGCCCGGTAGTAGTCTAAAAATAGATCAACACAGAATAAAAACATATGTTTTATACTGCAAAATCAGACAGGGGCATGCCAAGCTGCGCAAGCAACAAGTATCTTTCACAATTCATTGTATCCACAAGCTGGCCAGATACACCCAATTCTCGGTAATGAACACGTCAAGTACCGAGGTTTTTAACGTGGTGCGGAGACTCTGACCAACTCAACAATATCCATGAAATGCACTCGTTCGGAACTGAGCATTATTTTGAATATCTCCGACAACAAGAATGGCATCACGACTTCCTTACGGCTCCTGAACACATGCGCATCGTCAAAATGAAAGCTTTTGGCACGGAAGGACGGGTGGCTCATCACCCTTTTAATATTTTGTCGCCATGACGAGTGATAAAGACACCAGACCCAACGAACAAACAACGTGACAGCGGATCTACTTAAACCCGCGGGAAGTCGTTCAGATGTCTAAAATCCCTTGGATATTTTTCTCCCAGCGGGTCGCAATCTGCAGATGTTTATGCTCACAGTTAAAACGGTCAACGGCAACATGAAGACGAGCTGGTTTATGCCGCTGATGATGAGCCAAGAGCTGAGCGAAGAGGATATGCAGTTCATTCAGAGTCTTTCGGTTTTCAATGATTCGCGCTTCGATCTTGGCGGTGATAGCAATCTTCACACACCCTCTTGCAGTCCCGCCACTTCGCCAACTTCTTTTTTAGAGGTGAGATATTTGTATTCTACCTCCGATCTATTTGACAGCTGATCATTAGAAGATGTCCAACTCAGACAAGAGCACCCAATTATTCGAGGCTGCCCCGCCCCCAGATTTTATTGCTGGCCCTCCTGTTGTGCAAACACCGAAGGCCAACAGAAACGCATTTCGGCTGAAGGAGTCACTAAACCTAAAACAAAGAAAGTCTTATGAGGACGAGACACGGTATCTCACCCCAAAGCCGCTTATAGAGGTACTGTTGTTGATGTCATCCCATTAAAATGATTAAAGTTAATTCAGGCGATCTCATCAGAGGCGGATGTTGTGAGTGGCATAGTGACGATTCAACTTGTGACTGAGGACGGCGCACCGCTTTCAGATGATGAAGTGTACTCTGTGGTAGGTGGATCCCAGGCGCTGATCGATTCTGGAACAAAGAAGACAGAGAGGCTGAAGATAATGGTGAGGAATACAACATCTGTTCACTTGGTGTTGTACATCCATATTAACTCATGACAGGTGACGTCAAATGACGAGACAGCCAGTTTTCGGTGTAAATTTACAATCGTGTATATAGACAGCAAACAATTTACCAGAGAGGAAGTGCTCTTATCAAACATATTTACCATCGGTTCACGAAACCGGAGCAAAAGAAAGAGAATAGAATAGTTTAAAGACCCGAAATATTAATATTTTATACACTCTTCATTGTTCATCATCCTGTAACGGCATCTTCATCAATAGGATAGAGTGAAGGAAATGATTTATATACACTCTCATTTATTTTTCATCCTGTAATGGCGTCGTCATTGATGTTGGGAATCATATCTGCAGGATGCATTACGCTCATAGATAGCATCGGCTGACCGAGTAGGTTCCTGTGCACAAAGCAGGTGGTCAGTACCGTGATGCCATCGCCTGATTCCATCAGATGAGATGTCGACAATGCAAATCACAATTGTCTCAGAAGCAGCTTCGGAAATTCACCGTTGAGGTCTGCAAAATCACGAAACGTCTCCCAGGTAATCCACCGATTATCCCCGGAACGATGGCACTTGATCACCGCTTTGGTACGTCTGTCCACGCCCTCTTTTGTCATAAGTTGTGCCATGTGGCTCTCATTACCTGGCTCCCAGCTGAGCTGGTGAGGTCAGTATTTCGGTCATCCTGGTCATCATCCAATGCGCTTTGGTCGACAGACGATGCATTGATGAATAATATGAGAAGTGATGATGACACACACCTCCTCTTGGTAACCCGTCAAAGCTCGAAATGCATCATTGATGAAATAAACAACTCCAAACCTGCCGCTCACCAGACACGGGAATAAATTCCTCTGTGCCGATACCTGCAGATCCTGTCGCGTGTTATTTCAGGTATCTTTGGTATCCTATCAATAATATCAAATATGATCCGGCATACTGATTTACTAGTAGAACATTTCCAATTGTTGATTTGGCAATTGTTATTTTTATAGCCAGTAAGACAACCTATACCACAATGGTCACGTTGCTTATTGACAATAAATTTCAAATGCACACGAATTTCTGTCTGCCATATAGATAAAGAGGTAGTCACCTCTAATGTTGTCAAAAACCTCTCATTCATCTGTTTTTTCTGGTCAAGTGTCAAGAATCTGGAGGATGTCAAATTTATATTTATTTTTAATAATGATGGTGTTTTTCCATGATGATTGGGCAATTATTTTAATAATCCTGGTGCGTCACAGTAAGGCAGTCACCGGGGTGACAACCTCTTACTGCAATCGCTTACCAGGATTTGAAGTATCAATAACTTAAATTTGTACAAATTCGATGCAATGAGCCTCACTTGTCCATTTGGTCTGACCAAGACAGAAATTTGGCAGTCAGACCTTTGAAAAAAGAAATGTCGAGGTTGGCCTCCTCCATTTTCTTTAATCTGTTTAATTTCCACTCTCTATCTTCCATGGAAGCCATCAATTTGAAGACTCCTTGGGGAATTGTTGGATGTGATATGTCCACCGTAATCAGATGAGATAATACATCAGCAGAAGAGGGCGTTGATGATTCAATCGCTGGTGAGATGTTCGACGATGGAGAGGAGTCTCCTGATTGCTGAAACTGGGCTGTCTGTGCGCCATCAAGATCTCCTAATTCTGACAAAAGAACGTCCTCCCAACTGAAAGTGGCTTGTATCTGTTAATAATCATCCGATTTGGAGAATTTTACCCTCTGTTTCAGCCCCTGCATTCGCTTTTCTCTTTCTAGAACGTCTTTCACTCGGAACGCATCCAAGATCTTTCCGCATACATCTTAAACACACCTCCTCGTAAGTGCCATCTACTTTCAGTGTCCCTGTCTCCTTTCAGAAAATGATCACACTTGTCATCATACTTTCGCAAGACTGATGCGAATTCTTGCAGGCCACACAAGCTAGTGGACGATGGATGATGCTCATATGACGGCTGTTATCAAATTTGATCATCACCCGGTTTTCATCCGATTCCGGCAGAAGATGAGTTTTCTCCGTAATTTCTGCACAAATTGCTGAAATTTATCTCCATAAATTTTGTCTAAATTTTGCTCTTTCTTCTCCAAACTCTTTCTTTTCCTTCATTGACCGCTCTCAGTTCTCCCGGTGTTGAAAACCCCCCAACAGCATATGGGAAAAAACGGACTGACCTGTAATTTAATGTTGGTTCACTTCTCTGATGTAAAGCTGGACCAGAACAGCATATTTTATGTTTGATGTTCTATTCTGCTGTCTGAGTTATTCTTGATATCAATATTGGCTGTTTTAGTTCTGTACTTGTTCATTTACAAGAACAAAACACTGTTTTGTTTGTTTGACAAGAACTAGATCTGAACATGTTTCCAAAACAAAACTTTCTATGTTTTCAACAGCATAAACTGTCTCGTTTATGTTTCATTGATATATATTACATATTTAAATTGTTAAAATTTAGATGAGTCCACTATTAGTCCAGGCTCTAAAGGTGATAATCTCAGATATTGTGTCTGCAGCAAGAGCATGTCCATATGAAGAGATTTGTCTTCCAGTAGCAGAAAATAGACGCTCAATATGCACAGAAGTAGCTATATTATATTAATTCAACATATATAATTAAATATATATATATAAATATATACAAATAATTAATCAATTTAATTTTACCTGGTATGCAGAATATATCTAAAGCCATCTGGGCCAGAACTTTGAATTGATCTGTCCCTTTTGATTTTGCAATCCAAAATATTTCTTGATTTTTTGTACAATTAGATGGGCTGATAACTTTGTTGTTTCAGTCCCTTCTTCTAGAATCTGATGATAATAGTTTGTGAGACTGTCAAATGTCACAATGACATTGTGTGTCAAAAGGACTTTATTTTGAGAGAAGTGAATAGTTGCTTTCTTGCTGTCAGAGTCTTCACTGAATTCATTTTTGCTAGAAACTTTCTTTTCATGTTTATCATATGTAGTATGAAGTATCTTACATGCAATATCAATCTATTCAGTTTTTTATCCAGCCAGTTGTAGATATGTTTTATTCATCAATGGATGTAACACTATCTATATGAATTGTTGATATATTAAATTTAATAAAAAATAAGACTGTTCTTACAAATAGCAAGACAGTACATCTTGCTGTTATCTGACATATTATAATATTTTCTATAGACTGCTAAGATGCAATATAGCTGTTTAAATATATCCTGTGCTGTTTGTAGCCAACTGAGCATAATATTGGTAAATTTTGTTAAACTTGAATATGATGTTGCTTAATTGTGCAACACTGTTTTCTGAAAATAGAAGAATTGCCTCTTTCAACGGCTACAAATTTCAGAATTGTTTGTGCCATAATATTTATTATATAAAGTAATTATAAATAATATTAATCATATACTTTTAATAGCTTCTTGACATGTTTCAATATGTTAATATTACTGTTCAATATATCAATCTTCTTGAGAGTCTATGCATATCAGTCTACAGTTAAAAGGAATTATATATAATTAGTTAATGTTATTACCTTAGTTTTTTTACTTGTCTCAATAAAATTTATAATAGCAGGCTAAAGTTTTATTGCTCTAGCAAGCATATTATATGTACTGTTCTAGTGGGTGGCAACATTGTGTACTAATAAGTCAAGGCAGAATTAATTGTTCTCTTTACATAACTTAAGAAAGCAATTTGTTGAAGTGTTGTTGTAAATATCTTACAAGGAGAGTAATCTGTTTTAAATCAGCATATTGCTAACAACAGAATATGAATTATATCTTATATAGAATTGTGTATTGAGTTATCAGCTACAAAGATCTCATCAAATAATGACTGATTGGCAGCAGAAATTGAATTGTTGTCACAGGCTCAAGAGGAGTCATTGTCTACATTGTTGTCTTTAAGATCTTCATCTAATTGTGTGTGCATATTAATCCCATTGTCTGATTCTAACTCAATGTCATCTGCATCTGGCTTCTTCTTTGCAGTCTTCTTTAGCATAGACTTCTTATTGACTTGCTGCTTCTTTAATAGTGGTCACTGGTTTCTGTCTTAGCTCTATAAGAGCAGCCTGAAATTCCAAGTTTATGATATATTCAAAACATTACTATTGAAAGAGATCCTTTAAATTGTCTCTTGATGATGTTGCTCTTAGCAAGACAATCTATCATTGCATTGTTTGTGGAGGCATTATTTAGGACAATGCCCCAAAGTCAATTGCAGATTTTCCATTGTAAACAGATCTCTTGAATTGCCCAAGCAAGAGTCTGTGTCATATACTCTGTTGATATGCTGTATTTGCTACCTGCTCAACATGTTGCATTGTCACAAACATTGGGATTGGAAATAGCAGTTAAAGCAAAAGTTGCACTTCTTTGTTGCGTTGTCAACAGTGGAAATAGCGCTTAACACAGATCTCCAATATCATCTGCAGTAAGAAGCACAACTTTCACTTTAACTGCTATTTCCGATCACAATGTTTGTGACGACGCAACGGTTGTCAACAGTGGAAATAGCAGTTAATGTAGATCTCTGATATGATCTGCAGTAAGAAGTGCAACTTTTGCTTTAACCGCTATTTCCAATCCCAATGTTTGTGACGACGCAACGTGTATCATTACATCGCTTCTTACCGCAGATCATATCGGAGATCTGCGTTAACCGCTATTTCCACTGTTGACGACGCAACGTTTGCGTCGTCACAAACAATCGTTTCTGTTCGTTCAGAGGAAACTACAAGAACATTTCCAAAGAAAAGAAGGTGAAAGATATCAACAACGGGCTTCAAAGAAGGCGGGAAAAATGAGTTCAAATGATTTGGTTCAACACAAACTGGAATGATTCCTCAGCATTGTTTCTGGTTTTAAATTGCCAACATTTTCAACATCCCAGCAACACAATATAAAAGCGATCTCAAGCCAGGCCATTACAAATCGCTATCCTGTGGTCAGTTCCGTTTTATTTGGCACAGCATCATCATCCATCCATCTTCGGTCGAATTGAAGGATGAGACTGGGATTTGATGATTAATCACGAGAGACTGAAGAAAATTGAATAAGATAATAAATCTGATATAGTCCACACTTGTCTCAAACAACCCTTTGATCAAAATTATCATTGCAGAACAAAAATTCCCAGAATTCACGTGTTGTAGACTGCCTCTTCGCGGAAACAGCCACCACAATCACATCCAAACAAAATGAGCGACGATTACTTCGATGATATAGACTGGGATGCCGTCGATACATTATCAAAGAAGCAGGTGTCCTCGCTTGTCTCAAACAACCCTTTTGATGATCAAAATTATCATCGCGAGAACCAAAATTCCCAGAAATCCATTTGTTGTAGACTGCCTCTTCGCGGAAACAGCCACCACAATCACACATCCAAACAAAATGAGCGACGATTACTTCGATGATATAGACTGGGATGCCGTCGATACATTATCAAAGAAGCAGGTGAATTCTGTTGCAGCACCACCCACAAAACGCGCAGTAATGCCCCCGAATCCGGTAGTTTGAGCCATCTGTTGCTGCCATTAACATTAAATCAGAAGGTGATTGTTCCCCCCTCACAACGATTTTCCGCTTTGGCACGAAATGACAACAACACCGCCCGCGGAACGATATCACCGATCAAAGCTCCCTCGCCAATCAAAATCACACGTGAGTTGATCTGACCAATCCTCTGCTGTTTTCAACAAGTAATTTGTGTGTTCGAAATTGCTCAATCTCATGCAGCTGGTTCAGTCCAACAATTAAATATACAGCAACCCGCATTTTCTCTCGGTTTCGATCTGGACGATCACTCATCAAAAGTCGTGAGTAAATCTAAATACATTTTTCGTGTCTGATGACAACAGACCCCATCAACATTGAAGCCATCACCACCCATCAGAACGTATGCATTTCTATCTTCTTACATCTGATGTCCGTAGATCTACAAGCCAACCCGTACCAAATAAGATCTTCACACAAGCTGACATCTCAAATTTTGGTCTGAAGCGCAATAACACACAGAGCGGTGCCTCTGTACAATCAAATGGAAGCATTGTCGTGCAACAGCGACCCACCCCCTCTGTCTACAACGGCATAAACAATCCGTCCCAAAATCAAAGTCCAGTCAAATCCTCAGCAGCCACAATCGTGAACAATGCGACAAACAAGGTGATTTTATTTTCGAAAAAATTGTTTTTCTGATGAAATTTCAGAGTATTTTCCAGTCACAGACACAATCTACAATGCCCTCCTCACTTCCATCTACAATCAACTCACCCCACAAGGTTCATAGTAGTAAATTTTGTTGGTGTTTCTGAGCAGATTCAGAGTCCTGGAGCGTCCCCCTTCTTCAATAATCCGATTAATTCTGGGAATAATTCACAACTACAACCTGCCACTCAAGACCCCATCAAGGTGAAGACCTTTTCTTGGAAATTTCCAAGAAATATCACCGAATCTTCTAATTTACAGCGGATTTTTGAATTATTTTACTGGATTTTGCTGAATTTTCGAGCAACTAGAGGCGACTAGGAAGAATATCACGGCCCAGGGAAGCGGTGGTGACGTCACCTTCACCATTGTAGATGCCGAAACCATATCGGCGTATTCCAACCAGAAGGGTCTTCAGCTGTCACAATTTTTCAAGACGTGGAGCGGTGTCGAAGTGTCCAAGAACGGAGTATTGGATATTTATCATTTTCCCAGAACAGAATTTGAAAAGGCGAGATTTCCCTGAAATTTCCCTGAAATGTAACAAAATAACTGGCTTTAAACATAAAATTTTCTCATCAATAAACATGTCCACTACATTTCAGACGAAATTTCGGCAGAATCTCATGGAGATTTCAGATCATTCCCTACTTTTATTCATGGAGAAAGAACGTGCCACCACCGAGAGTGCATGATATCCTCATCAGAAAAGGATACAAGCAATACTTGGAGGATCTAAAGAAGAAGATGGACATGATCAACTTGGACAAGGTCAGATTTCTCTTCTACAACGAGCCATTACTCGAGCATCTACAACGAGCACATTTTTGCTTTTTGTGATAAATGCGTCAAAGACAGACATCAAGTTGTACTGCGGAAGAGAAGAGTTGGAGTGCGGTTATAACCGTATTTCTCAGCCTGGTAGGAGTTTCGGAGTTTTCGCCGAGCCGAGAAACGCGGTAACAACCACTCCACCTTTGACAAGCACAAAATCCACTCTGACCAAATCCATTTTGTGATTGATTACATTCGCGGGAGAATAAATATATATTTTCACTTACCCATTTATTCTCTATACTAAGACATGTAGGTTCCCGCAGAGCTTCTGAGTAGGTTACTACCTTTTCAACGCGAAGGCCTACGGTAACATCATTTTCCGCGAAATTTCTGATTCTCATTCGAATGAAACAGATTCGGCGTTCAGAAGAACGGCAGGTGCCTCATCGCGGATGAGCCTGGGCTTGGAAAGACACTGCAAGCGATATCTATATCTACTTATTATAGGGACGAATGGCCCGTCTTGGTCGTCTGCCCAGCTTCTCTTCGTGATCACTGGAAAAATGTGGGTGTTTATTTTTGGCCACAAAGATGCATACAGATTTTTGGTGATAGTGATAGTGATTGCACAAACAAATGATACAGAGTTTCTCGTTGTAGATGACCAACTGAATTTTCCAGGAATATTTACGGTGGGTTCCAGGAATAAGTGAGAGTGAAGTGGCGGTGATAGATACTGGAAAGAGGCAGCCTGGAAATTGTGCAGTTGTCATTATCTCCTGGCAGTTATTGTCTAAGTCGATCGAGCCTGGGAAATACAAGGTTAGCCATAGTTTCATTGAAATGAAATTCCAGTTTCATCGGAGTGAGAGGGTGATATTCGAATGAGAAACTTGCAGGTGGTGATTGGTGATGAGTCTCACACGATTAAATCGTATAAATCACAAGTATCCATAGCTTCTGTTGAAGTTTTCAAGGTGACCCACGATTACACTTGATGAAAAAAAGCTTCGTGGAGTGTCACGGTACTTACGTGTACAGAGAGCTAAGAGGTGTATTCTACTCAGCGGGACGCCGATGACCTCTAAACCCAACGAAGTATATATTCTTCATCTACGAAATATGTCAGAACTGACACATGACAGATGTTCAGACAGATCGAATCTATAGATTCGACCCTCTTCAAAAATTTCTACGAATTCGGATCCCGTTACTGCGACCCCCAAATGGTACGTTCCGTTGTATTTTGTCGACAATACCGTGTCGACATTTCTGATCAGAACAGCAAATGCAGCGCATGACGTATGAAGGATGCTCTCATCCTACAGAATTAAATATGTTATTGGGATGTGCTATTATGCTCCGAAGACTTAAAAAGAGTGTACAGCAAGATCTTCCCGAGAAGGTCAGGACTATGGTGAGTGTATTTCATCAATATGGACAAGGTCTATGCTGACTCTAAGGCATTTGTTAATAAAAGTAACATAAAAGGTGACCAAACAATCATTTTCGGCTTTGCCGGAAAATATGTAACTGTGTCACCGTATCTGTCATATCTATGTATATCTTATCAAATTAAAATCACCAGGTCATGTTGGACATCGGCCAGCGAGAACTAGACACTTTGAAAAAAATCAACAGAAATATCAAAGACGCCCGGGACTCTCGTAGAACATGTGAGTCTTCAAACATCTATAAAAACTAAACCGAACAGCCCGAAAAGGGGGTGTTTTTGACAAATACCAAGAAGCAAATTCAGATATAAGGATGCAGACCCTGATGGCTTATCAGAACACCGGAAGGGCTAAGCTTCCGGCCGTGATACAGTGAGTCCCATAATAAATTCTTCAACACATCTCTGATTACAACACGATCGCAAACTTGGAAAAACGCGGAAGAAAACTATTACCACTACTGAAGATATGAAATACACTTTGGCCTGAAGAATCAACAGATACGTCCTGAACGTTCTAAAAACCGAGTCAAACGAAGATGGAACACCCGTCAAGATATTAGTGTTCGCTCATCACATCGATCCGCTGAATGGAATCGAGAGGGCCATCCTGAACAATAACTATGGGTGTATCAGGATATCCGGTCAGTGTGAATCGAATATCTCTATATACATGGACCATTTCAATACTTGTCGATGTAGACTGCTGGACTTGTATTTATATATCATTATATATTTGTATTGCCTCGAATTTTGCAAAAAAAACACCAAGAGAATTAAAAATCCACGAAAATTCACTGAGATTTCGCAGGTGACACACCAACACAAGATAGACAGAGACTAGTAGATTGGTTCCAAGAGGATAAAGAATGCAGAGCCGCCGTATTATCCATACAGGTAATGACTCGTTGTAGTCACAGTTGTAGATTCAGGTATTCACCGAAATCTCAGGCGGGTAGAGTTGACATCCGCATTCTCACAGCACAAGGATGCATAGACAGTGTCCTCTGGTAATCCCATCGTCCGAAAAATCCCAAAATCATACTGAAAATGGTCGTTGTAGTGCTGATTGTAGACAGGGATATCTTGAATAGAAAGGAAAGGATTTTGGGAAATACTTTGAACGGTGAGATTGGAAATGTCATACAAGTAGGTTTTGCACGAAATTTTTTACCAAAGCTGTTTTTATTTTATCAAAAATAAAAATATTCACATCTACAACTGTCAAACCTGACATTTCATCTCCTCAAGTAAACAGGTAGAAGGACAAGATTCATTTAAAGCGGATACGGGACAGGACCCTGACACGAACAACTTTGTAGACATGATTCTCGAGAAGGTTGCCAATTTTACGGACGACGATCAAGCTTTCAAAGAGAGGAGAGCTCGGAAAAAAGCGGTGAGTTGTAGATGAGATTGTGTCGTTTATATTTATTTGTTTTGTACATAAATATTCAATAAGATATTATTTGAAGACAGATTGATGGGTTTTATAAAACATCAAAAAATCATTTGCAAAATAAAAATCCAAGTCCATCAGATGAATCATGATTGTCATAATTATATTGATGAATGTAGAGATTGGCTGGAGACGATTCCTATGACGTCGGTTTGTTGGACGAATTCGAAGAGAAGGTACGCGATGATGTCGTGATGTGATATCACAACGCTGATCTTCTACAGAAAGTAGAACGATCTCAAGAGAAGAAGGTCAATCTATTCGCCAAAAAGTGAAATTCAATCTATTATTTGCAATAAAATATATCAAAATAAATTGAATATATCAGGATGAGGGTTGTAGACCAGGAAGAAGAGGTTTCAGAACACCCAACAGAAGATCCAGACATGGACTTGTCTATAGAGTTCCCCACATTGACACAAGTCGCCGGGCGCCCTCGCATCTCAAAACTGGACGCTTTCAAGTTGAAAACGGTACGTTATCTTACCGTGTCTCTTCTCGTCTTTTCACGTGGTCATTTTCTGACGAGTTGTAGAATGACAAGACGTCACAAGTTCTAAGCGAAAAACTGTCGAGATTGAGAGACGACCCAAGAAAAATTATGGTGGAAATGGATTCAGATGAAGAGAATGAAAATATTGTCGGAGAAACAGAAGGCAGCACCGTAGATGTGTCACAAGATGACATGGACGATATTGTCGTACCACAGCTTCAAGGTCAGATCAAATGTTCTACACAAACTTTGTTTTAATTCGCCAAAATATGTTTATGAAGCACAATGAAAGAGGCAAATACAGTTGCTTGTATTTTCCAAAACTCAAAAGTCTGAAATATCGTAGAGACACCAAAAGAAAAAAGGCAGAACAAGCTGGCTGCTTTCAAATTGAAATGATCAGTAGTGCACTGTTCATTTGAATAAATAATTTCAGTTTTATCATGGGTTTTTTGGTTTGGACGTGGTGATTGTTGGTGATTGGATTACGAATTGATGGACATCTCAGAAACGGAGTTCTACAAGGCTCAATATTGTCAAAAACGATCCTCACATCACAAATGAACAGAAATGGAAAACGGGCTTGGGCTGAGGCGATAGAAACATGCACTGTGACCAGTAATCAGAAAATTACAGCCGTATGTATTGTAGTGTGGACAAGTTAACACAAATAATCTGAACAGGACTTGACACATCCAACAATCATGAGACTGATCCTTTCATGGCTAGATAATCCCTTCATTATGGTGCTTGTTTGCAGCATTTGGCGAGACGAACTGTCAGATGATTCAATATGGCAAAAGAGATGTCTTCGGTTGTATCCCTATTTGTCTGTTTTAAATTGTCGTAACAAATGGAGAGAGGTTGCTCGTCGAATGTAAGAGTTGATATCACATAATCATACAATTCTCAATTGTGTAGGTTCCAAAAAGAGAGGCAGAGAAGAGATTTGACCAGGCTTTCAAAAGATTTCAGTAATACTGGAAGTCGAGACACATTGGAACATCTCGCTGAATTGGCCTCGGCACTTCACCAAGCTCAATACTATTTCAAATATCACAAGAATATCGAACTACATCAACAGTTCTTATGCCACGGGGTTATTTATAATCGATTTCGTTCAACAAAGGATTGGGATTCAGGCGAGCAAATGGAAGGAACAATGTTATCATTCCAGGGAGAAGAACATGAATTTGGATTTGAGCATTGTTATCAGCAAGGTTGTGAAGTTTGAAACTGTTTTTTGTATCTTTTGTGAAAACAATGCTTGCACATCTCAATCCGCTCTACAGGTGCTGCAGCGTACCACAGTCTCATCATTGGGTCAGAGATCATTCACCAAAATGACACTGGAAGCATCACTGAATCGCAGATGGACACTATACTCAAGATCTTAGCTGCCCCCGTTACAAGCAATAAGGGGGATTTAAGGAGAACGATTGAATCATTATTTGGTTATGATTATGTTCCAGGGGATGCAAGGTCGTCAGGCGAGTGATCGTCATGTTATGTTTTGCTGTTGTATATGTTCTTTGGAGTGACATTACTAGAAGAAGATACATTGGAATAGATCTTTCAATCCCAATAAATACAACAATATATTATCTATTACAAAAAAGCTTTGAATTTTTACAAGTTGAATGATGAGATTCACTCAGTTGGAAACTTTATGATATCTTGACTGCCATGACAGGTATTGTCACCTTGGGCATCAGGGTGATATAGGGCTCGTGGCAGTCTTGAAGTGCGGCCCTCACTTTGTCTGCAGTCCATCCAGGTGCAACGTGTATGTCATATTTCCTGACGATGTTTGACAGAACTGCCACCATCTCGACGTATGCAAACTTTTTTCCCAGACAACTTCTTGCCCCTTCGCTGAAAGGGACGTAACTTCCTCTGGGAGGTTTTTTGTACTG
>MZNV01001968.1:0-18826 GCA_002081555.1 Protostelium mycophagum | reverse complement strand
AGCATGTTCTGGGCAGACACCAAGAGAAACATAAAGCACACAATAATGCTTGCCTCACCACTTTGTGGTTCAGCAAGCAAGCAGGTGGTGTGTAGAGGTTCTACCTAGTCTGCTCAAAACATGCTCAGGACACACAAAAGCTTACAAATCATCTTCCAAATATATGTTATAGCCTGTATATGTAATAAAGATGTGTGTACAAAGCATGTTCTTAGCAGACACAAATGGAAACACAATACACAAGGCCCACCCACAAACCCTTATTAGCCTCTACCTCTGTGAGGCACAGGCTACTATCTTTTAGTGTGCAGTAATTTCCATCCAGTCTGCATAAAGCATGCTCTGAGCACACAAAAGCTTACAAATGTTTTGCAGAGAATATACAAACTGATCACAGGAAGCAAGCATTGAGTGTGTGGTGAGTTGTAGATAAATGCACTATAATATTCCCTTTTTATATGATGAGATACCATCCCAACAGAATTGAGACAACCATGACGCGAAATTAAATAAAATTAAAGAGGCAACAGATACAACTCTATTTTATATTCCTCATAATTCTTCTAGAGTGTGTAGACTTTGTCTCTCTCAGTGCATTGTCCAGCTCATCCGCAAGGTGTTTGAGGTTAGTGTAGTCAGCTTCCAAGTAATGTTTTTTTATTTCTGAAAAAATCAGAAAATTTTACACAAATTAAATTCAATTTTTGGTTGTATTTTTGAACCAAAAGATCTGATTGTCCGCCAAGTTTTCATTCGGTGTGTTGCATCCATCTCAGCCGCAGTCAAACACAGCTTTCTTGTGCCACAACCTCTAAACAAACCAAATAAAGGTTGCACGGGAGCTTTTTGCGTCGGCATTTGTCGAATTTAATTTGGAATGTAAATCACCTGTGCCGTCTTGGATGCTGAGACAAATGACGTAGACGGGCTCTATCTGGTTGCGGAGCGTGCGGCTCGACAACTGTTAAATGTTCATTGCTCAAGTTGAGCTGAAGTGTTTGCGGCTCACAAAGATCACCACAAACAGTGCAAGAAAGACAAGAATGCAACAAAACACATTTGGCACATTGAACTATATGAAGCTCCAACACGTGGAATAAGAATCGATTTAAAACCAATAATACACAAAAGGCATCAAAAATATGTTCAAAACGACGATGTTTCTCCAGTTGAAAATGGTGACGCACCTGCACATCGAATCTCCAGTTCAAGTCTTTGTAATGAGGCAGATCGAGAGATAGATGAGATTGGATGGATCTAATCTCGGATCTATTGTTCAAGTATAACTGTCCTGTTCAGTTTAAAGATCTCTTGTCGATTGTTCATGGATTCCGATCTTCGATTTGGCAAGTGGGAGGCAAAGTCGCAGGGACATTCATCATTTTTAAAAGTTTTTGAGGCGATTGACGAGATCACATCGAATCAAGAGAATGGCTCACCTCTGTGATCTGCTCATTCAGCTCTGAAGAAAATCCTAAAACGGTCAAAGTGGCGATGAAATCCTCTTGTGAGAGCATGAGACGAGAGCTCTCAGAGAAAAGCCAACTGAGACCCTCTACAACCGCCTCTATCTGCTTGGCAGGGACCTTCAACGACTCTAATACAATGAGTCGACGATAAACGACAGAGGACGACTCACTTGCTGCACCGTTATAGAGCTTGCTGTTGGATCCTTTTCTAAGAAACTCGAGAGAGATCCTAACAAATTCGGCAATGACTAGATCATTTTAGGGCAATTTGAATGCAAACGCTGACCTTCAATGGGTTGTTCCTTGATAAATTGCAGGTCATTTTTGTGTTTATCATCCAAGATGAGAATCATGTCTGTGTATTTATGTATCGGATCTTCAAACAGTGATTCAGAGGAGAAGTGCGATTCTTGAACAGAAAATAAAAGAAATAAACATGAGTGTCCTCTTGTCGTCTGCAGAGAACAGAAAATTTACCATTGATAAAGCAAGTGCCCAATTATCCAACACGCTTAAAGACATGATGGAAGGTTTGTATGATTTCAAGACAACTGCTCATATCTCTTCCACAGACATCGAAGGTATGCCAGAAGATACAGTTATTCCTTTGCCCAATATACCAGGGAAGACATTGTCTAAAATTATTCGTTACTGTCAGTATCATTCGATCCATCCCACACCCCCATCTGAAGGATCTAAAATAGAAAAGTCCACAGAGAACATATCCGCTTGGGATTATAATTTCTTGAGGATTGCTCAGCTTGACTTATTTCAACTCATCTTGGCTGCTAATTATTTAGACATCAAACCCCTCATGGATGTTTGCCGAAAGACCATCGCTAATCACATTAAAGGAAAAAGCATTGCAGAGATGAGAGCATACTTCAACGTGGATAGTGGTGATGATTAGACATCAATTCAGCATGTACAATACATTTAAACAGCAACAGATCTGACACTTTACGAAGAACGAGAGATCCTCGAAGAGAATGATGGTGGCAAATACGATTACAAATGAATAAATCTTTCTCTTCTTAAAACCAGAACCAAAACGTGGACTCCTGAAACATAATAAAAGTCATGACGGGATGTCAAAAATTTCAAGTGTCAGAAGATTACCTGCCAAATTCACTTCATCTCCCAGAAATGATGAACCACAATTCTGACCAAATGTTTATTACCGTGAGATGTCACGGTAATGACTCTCCTGAAAACAAGCTGGTTTGTCTCTTCATTTCGGGCAACAACGACAGCATGCGCTTCCTCCTTCTCGTCGCTCTTCTCTCCCTCACTGTCGCCGTCTCGGCCTCCTCTTTGACTCTGGTCAACAACTGTGGCTACACCATCTCTGTCTGCAGCGCTTACCTCGCTCATGCCTTTGATATGCCCGCCAGATCTCGCAGAGGCGTCCCTGCTTCTGGAAACACTCCCTACAACCAATGTGGATCCGTCCAAGCCGAATGTATGTCACGACACAACAACAATCATTCTGATATAGACAGTCAACTGGAACGGCTGGGGTAACCAGGACTGTTTTGACCTCTCTGAAGTCGCTGTCAAGTTCAAGGGAGCTCCAGTTACCATCTCTGGAGGAAACCCAACTGTCAGATGTACCGGCTCTCCTTGCCCTGACGCCTACCAGTACGCCGCAGATAACCTTAAGAACCACTGCGTACCCACTGGTAAAAGCTACACTGTCACATGGTGCTAAAAGATCAAATACACTATTCTGTAACAATGTTTGGCCCTCTTTCTTTGGAATTACCAACTTTGACACTTTTTCTCTGTGTCATGCATGTTCTAGGGTGTGGTTTGCTTCTACTTTTTAGAATATTCCCACCTCGCAGGTTTTTTATGAGGTCTACGAATTCAGGAAATGTCGAGATGATCGCACCGTGATGTCTATTTTCCTTCAACACAGCTCGCGATCCCTTCAGAAGACTGATTCAAGATCGACTTTCCCATGTCAGAGAAGTTCTTTATTCAAGCGACAACAGTGACAGGAAAAGTGACTTTAAGAGGCTCGACAGACTTTGGAAACACCAGCTTCACCACAAGTTCGAATTCCCTGCAGTAAGGACCGTACAGCTCCGACAACGGAGTTTTCTCTGGCACAGTGAACTCTGCTGACGTCATCTCCACCTCCCCGTGTTCCTGGAACGGATTCAGGAATTCCCATTCTACAACGATATCTACAACTCACCAATGGGAATTGGTTGTTTATGCCGAAATAGTCCCTCCTGCCGAATTTGTTTTCTTTCGTTTTGATTTTACGTTCCACGCCGTAGCCCATCTTTGTCTTCTTACCGGTGACGACGTCCACCTGCGATTCGAATTTTAACAGGTAAGCGCTCACTTTCTTTATCACTGGAAATTTCAGGGAAGAGTATCAGAATATTCCGAGAAAGTGTTTATCTTCGAGAGATCTTGTTAAGATCGACGAAAAGTCGTAAAATTGATGAGAATGCGTGTGAAATACCTTTGGATGAGCGGTTTGAGACGTTGATGTGTATGTGAATGGTCTCCCCAGGGGTGACACTTCTTTTCGGAATTCTGACCCGTAAATAAGCGTGTTCGCTTGACATGAAAAAGCTTTTGGTCGATTCTTTGTCCAAACCTGCCTCGTTGTAGAAGGTGAATCTTATGATTTCAAAGTTTTGAAAATTGTAGATCGTGATTTCTTCAAGGGCAGTCTTAAGGTAAAAAATCACCTCTGGTGGCGTCGAAACATTTGACGTGGTATTTCTGGTTTTCGTGAATTTTATACGAAGAAATACTGTCTATTGGCTGTTTACAACCGGCACAATTGTTGAGGCCGAGAGCTCCTGGAGCCACGCCAAGATTCTTCAATTGTGATGATCTACACCGAGTCAAAAATATTCTTGAGAATTCATCTGAAAATTCAAATAAATGACCTTTGGTTTAATCTTGATATGATATCACCTATGTGTCCCCTCACTGCGGGGTCATACTCCTCTACAACGAGTCAAGATTTCCTTCGAAACTTCCTTATTTTAAAAATTCGAAGAAAGTATTTTGGCGGGAAATGATATCTACAACGAGACTTACCCTCCATAACTCGCTTGTAATATTCTATTGCCATATCGTAATAACGGAAAGCGTTCTCGTGTCTTCCCGCCTCGTCTTCTTGTGAGGCTTTTTGGGCCAGCTCTACGGCTGCCGCATAAGCGCTGTCAATATTTAAATTTCGAATCTGGTATTTGGGCGGGAGAAAACGAAAAATCCGCAGGATTCCACGGTATTTGAATCCTGGTCAGAAAGATGACATAAAATTTCACGGTAGTTAACGCAACAGAAAAACGAGCATTACGTACTCCGCTTTGGACATCTGATGGGGTGCCCTCAAGTCTGAGAGAGAAGTTCTAAAGTGTGTCTGTGCCTTCACACAGTCAACACCGAATTTTATATGATTTTAATGACGCATGAAGGCATCTCCTTCGGCCGTGGACTTTTAGAAACACTGGGCTGCAGTAATTTTTTTTTCTTGAATGAGTATCTAAAAATAGAACGGATACGGAGTGTACATACGATATACTGCAATTGAGGATGTGGCTGTTGTGAGAATGCTTGTTGTTGCGGGGCTTGTCCAACACCATACTGCTGTTGCTACCGGAAGATCAGGAAATAAAACTTGGAAAATTTCGCTTTATATCAAGATAGAATTCTACACAAAGATATTTTCAAAGTATAGTTGGACGACTTTGGAACCACGGTCTCTACCGTGCTTTTTGCGGTTATTACCGCACTTTTCCGCAAGCTCTAGATCTCATCGCCCAAGAGAACCTCGAAAGTCACGGTTTCTTAACGAGAGGATCACGTGAATAACCGTCAATCCACTCACAGAAGGAAGTGTGGGCACACCAGATTGGGATATCCTTGCAACAGTCTCCCTCTTCTTGATCTGTTGTTGTAATATGTCATTTCGAGCTTTGTACTCGGCTAATTTCTGTACAACTAGCTCCCTGCGAGAAGGATCCCTCTCACCTGAAAATTTAATTTTTAAATCTTTTGGAAGTGATCAAGCGAGAAATGTTTATTTTTGAAATTTGAATTGAGGAAGCGCGGGAAATGAAATAGACGCGATAACAGAGAACTAAACCAGGCGAATTGTTGATGATTCAAAATGCGGAGATGTTAATATTTTATTCATAAGAAGACAATTGAATTCTATTCACGCCTCGGCAAAGCCGTCAGACCGATATTCTTTATCTGTTGTTATTGATCGTGAAGATTTGTAAGATGACGTAGAGCGGATCAAAAGATGTCTCCTATGGATAATGAAAAAGTATTTCATGTGAATCGTTTCCAGATTCATGAACTCACTTATGTATGCTTGTTCTAAGTTGATTATTCCTTGTTGATAATAGTGGCAAGCAACCTCGAAATTTCCTTGCGTGTCGTATTGAACTGCTTGAGTGACTAGAGAAATAGCTGCGTTAAGAGGATCCATTTACGTTGAAAATGACGGTCAAGTGGTGGATGATGTTGCATTCCATGAAATCATATTTTGTGTTTTTCACGTAATTTGATACTTTTTACAACACTTTTCAGGTCTTGGTTTAACTTACCGGAAATGGAGCGGTAGTTACCGTGCAATCATTGCAATACGCTTCTAATGAAGAGAAATCAGCAACAATTGACGCGACGGAAGGATCGACTTTCCATGAGCCAAATGGAAGAAAGACATTTTTTCTGTCAAATATAAACACAAAATAAAATAAAAGGTATATAATGAAATTCCCAGCCGAATATTTCACAAATTTTGGTGAGCCCTTCATCCATTCAAGATGCGACCTCAAGAAAACTAACAAAGCCACCCTCTGTGCACACTGGTGAGTATGGATAAGATCAAGGTACACCAATGCGACAAAACCTGTCACAGAAGGTTACTTCCCTGCCAACTTACGCCTCCATGGGTCGGGACCCCCTCCTCTCCCTGGGCTCGACGAGCTCGTCCATAGAGCAGTTATTTAGAAGCAAACGCAACAAGCCACTGTGCAACTAACTCCGCGACCGGGACTCACGTGTGCTTCAGAACGTTCTCCGGGATTTGCGTAGATTTCACTGATATCCGGAAAAACAGCGAAATCTTGCAGAAAATCTATCCCGAATCAACATCCGTTTACAGAAGTTGTTCCAGTTTCATTTTGGGTGGAACTTCACCTTACACATCACACCTTCACCTTCATCTTCTTTAACACACACGCACAAAGATAAATTCGGAAAGACGATGAGGACTTCGAGCCTCTTTACGATATCCATATATGCCATTTTAATTTTCGGCGGACAAGCATTACATGAGAGAGCAGTGGACAATATTGCTGTAGAACCCCTCAGCGCGGCATGTCAAGAGAGACAAACAAATAATGTAGCAGGTGGAGCTTGCTACAACTGGGAGGGCACTCCCATAGAAGGTCCACCTCCTGCTTTTCCTTGCGCCTGTTTAGATAATGACAAGGCTGGTGGTGGTTTTCCTGGAGTTGGAAAGGTAATGTCCGTCACATTTTATTTCAATCCTGACCCTCTTCAGATAGAAGCACCCAACACTGAAGAGACCAACTTTGTTGATTACACCATCGGTCAGAACCCCCCTCCCAATTTTGATTCTCTTTCTGGGTTTGCCTTCACAGATAATACCCGCGAGATCTTCGTGGTGGCCAAGGCCGGTCAGATCTTCCACGTAAACATGGACACACAGGTAAGAAGATCGAGATTCGATTCCATTCTTACTTACTCTTCAGGCCATTACCCTCTTTATGGACCTCTCATCACAGGTCCACAATGTCGGTGATTACGGTATGCTCTCCATCGAGACCCACACCGACTTCGCCAACAACCCATATGTCTATGCCTCCTATGTAAACTCCTCTTTGATTGGATCAAATTCCAACTTCAACACCATCTCCTTTGTCAGAGTTATGAGAATCAAGTCTGTAAATGGCCAGCCCGCCGGCTCCACCTACATCATCGGCAGAGACACTCATGATTCTAATCCTCTCTGCTCATCCTCTCATGCCGGAGGAGCCCTCGCTATGGGCCATGATGGCTCTTTATTCATCACTTTGGGAGAAGGATCTCACTTTGACACCGACGTCTTTGATTACGGACAGACACAAGAGAGGTGAATGATCGTGATGGATGATCATCATTCTGAAGAGTGCAGATACCCTCTCTCTGGATACTGTGGTGTCTTCTTCCCCGGCCAGAACATGGGTGCTTTAAAGGCCCAGTCTAAAGATTCTCTCGGAGGGTAATTCTATATCCATAGACATGTTGTTGTCCACAAGCGGCTCTGCCGAAACATTATCACCCAGCGTATGACGTCATCACTGAATCTTCACAGAAAAGTCATTCGTGTCGACCCCGCCACAGGCGAGGGTATCTGCAGCAGTGCCCAGAACAACGGACAATGGACAGTCTACAACCCATACTGCAGCGCCGATATTGACCTGAGAAGCCCCAAGGCCAGAATCTACGCCATGGGATTCAGAAACCCTTTTTCTATGAATGTCAGACCATACAGAGATGGTGACCCAGCTTGTGGTGTTCCGTATGTTGGTGATGTCGGTCTCGGTTCTTTCGAGGAGGTAGAAATTTCGACGAAATTTCTGGGACATTTGAGTGAAAGTGACAGGTCAACGCCGTGTCATCTCCAGGACTCAACTTTGGATGGCCATGCTGGGAAGGTGACGTCATCATGACGTTTTGACATCTTTTGACGTTTGTATAGGACCTCAGCCTATGGCCGGTTACAGAGACAGCGCCTACAACAACTTGGACGATTTCCCAGAACTCGTGAGACCCGTCAATGATGAGGGAAAGAACTTCTCTTGCCCCTGGGTCTACAAGAATGTAGAAACAAAGCAGCCCACATACTACTGGTCGAGATACACTCACGATATGGAGGGTGAGTGGTGAATCGTTGTAGATGGTGGTACTGACGGGTGCAGGTTTGTACGGAGAGCAGTACGTTCTCGGAACTGGATTCACCGGAAACTGTGTGTCAGGTAGGCTTATTGATAAAACTCTCTCTTTCTCTGAATTTCAGACCACAAAAACTGTTGTAGACAGTCATGACTGATCACGTGACTAGGTATCGCCTTCTACACCGGTTCCAGCTACCCCGCTCAATTCCAAGACCAAGTGTTTTTCTCTGACTACGGAGCCCAATGGATCAAGTCTTTCACCACCAACAACCACGACAACTTCACCACACAATATGCCTTCCAATCCCTCTCTGTGGCCGTTGTAGATCTTGAAATCAACCCCTACACAAAGGACCTCTGCTACCTCGAGCTTTTGGCCGGAGTCATCCACTGTTTTGCTTATGCCAGTGGAAACCAGGTGAGAATCATTGGAGATGGAAAATTTCTGGAAAATTCTGACACGTATAGCCCGCAGTGATTGACATGGGTGCTGACGTCACCGCCGGAGCTGTCCCCCTCACCGTGCAATTCAACGCCGACAACACTTATGACAGGTCAGAAATTACCCAGAAATTTCAAAAAATTCCTCGAATACTCCGATAAATTTCTGAGAATGATACAGAGACGGCTCCAAGATCCAGTGGATGGCTTGGGACTTTGGAGATGGAACTTCTGTCTCTAAGAAGAGAGGAGGACTTGGTCTTACTGTCGACCCCAACCCCAAGCACACCTACACCACCGCCGGCGTCTACACTGTAACACTGTTTGTGAACAACGGACTCTTTACTGTGAACAAGAGCATGACCATCAATGCTGGTGAGTCATCAGAATCTTCTGGGAGAAAGTCTGAGGAAACCAGGTCACGTGCCTCCTCAAGTTACCATCACCAAGCCTGCTGGTGGAAGCGTGGACTCTTTTACTTACGCCTTCTATAACTCCTCCGCTGAAGATCCCATCGACTTTTCAGGTTTCGCCAACCAGGCCACCGGTGACGTCACTTATCTCTGGGACGTCTACATGGTTCACACCAATCACTACCACCCTCAGAGCTACATCAACTCTAAGCCAACCTTTACTGCAGATCAAGACAGTCTTGGTGCTTCTTCCCACATCGGAGAGAGAATCAACTTCCTCGCCATTCTGACTGCCACGGACTCTGCCGGAGTTTCTGGTGGGTTTTTGTTACGGTTGTAGACAGAAAGTTCTAAGAAATTTCAGGTCAATCATATGTCAGATTGTCCGAGATGGGATGGACTTCTAACGCACCAGTGCCCAAATTCAAGTTTAGGTGAGCAGACCGAAAAATGATGACGTCATCACCCCTGACCCTCACAGCCCCGACACCATCACCACTGGTCAGCCCGTGCGCTTCGATGCTTCCGCATCCTATGACATTGACCTCGACACCATCACTTATCTCTGGGACTTTGGAGACGGACACACTATCCCATTCACAACACTGTCCCCCAACAAGTACTACACTCACAGTTACTCCAACCCCGGTCTATACAGAGTGAGTGTAGAAGCTTCCATATATCCAATTCGAGATGGGCACTGCGGCTTTGCCGCAGCATGACGTCACAACAACTTGGGAAGATTCTGAAAATATTCTAGGTGCAGCTGTTGACAATGGACAACTGGGGCTCCAACGCAACAACTTCGCAGTTGATCACTGTTGGTCCTGGATATGTACAGAACCCCCCCTCTGTCAACGTCGGTGATGAAGGTCAGAACTTTCCAGAGGGTGTGAAACGTTTACTGAAAATTCGCAGGAGATGTGGCCTCACAGACAAACACAAGATTCAATAACGCTCAGACCTCGAGTGATACACCCAAAACCGACACCCAGATTGGAAACTCCAACGCTGCCTCAACACCGGTTGTTTCTCTTGTCTTGGTTATCTTTGCGATGGTCCTACTGCATTGAGAGGCCTTATGAAAATAAACGTTTTGAATTTGTCTTTGCCTTCACGAAACGAGGTGGTGATTTGAGATTGAGACTTGAAATCGACCCATGATAAAGTCCGCTCTGACTCTGACAACTCTGTTTCCCCTTTACAAAAAAAAATTCGGGCAGGGACATTTCAGCTCTTTGTCGTTCCGGCTCAAAATATTGTGCCGTTGGCCGATCGATGAGGATGTTTCTTTGCAATGAGAGCCCACTGGGAGATCACCGTGCTCTTATACAACGAGGGTCCGTCCATTCTCTGATTGGGTACTTACATGCCATGTCTGAGTCGCCTCCGTGCTCATAGATGACCATCAATCGGAAAATGTCGACCTTGCCAGAACCAACAATCATCCGGATCTCTGCGTGCATTGTTCAAAACCGCTAAAGAAGTGTTCTGCGACCCGTACAACAATGCTGTAATCCACAGGATGGGATTCCAAGCCCATCAGAAGGACCAGTTTGGAGGGAAAGTGCAATTCAAAAACCGAAGGAGTAATGTCTGGTCAAATAAACGTAAAACATAAAGAAACAAAACGTGGGGCTCTGTCGGGAATCGAACCCGAGGCACTACCACCCTAAGGTAGTATTTTACCACTGAACTACAGAGCCAGATGACGTCGTTGCTTAGTCCATGTAATGTTTATCTCATCTCAGAGTTGATCTTCTCTCTCACAAGCTGAAAAGCTCCAACCAGCGCTCCCAAATTCAATTTTTCCGAAGTTCCGGCGGCCAATCTGAACTCGATGTCGGATAGTTTGTCCACAAGCAGCATGCGAACTTCCTCAGAGAAGTCCACTAATAAGATCTACAACTGTAAGTTTCGGTTACCATGGCAATTTTATGAAAGGCCGTTTCAAAATAGTGAAACAATGAGAAAACAACACAAAAAAATCTTTTGAAAAATATCACTAAAAAAATAAACTGACCCTTCGGTGCAGTTCTGTGATGATGTCCTGTAATGCCAATCCCTTGTCAGCCTGCAGCTTCCCAATTTCTCAGAAGATTCAAGGAAATTTTTCAATTCTTGACGAAATTTTGTGATAAAGGATACTGGTCACGCAAGTGTTGAAATTTTGATTCAACAGCAGATTGAAAATTTTGTCCAAATCACTTGGCAGAGGCTGCCCTGTACATTGGTAGATCTCCTCCTCGTCAATCTTCGGGTATCCCATATGCGCAGACTGTCTTCTCCGTGATATTGACACTGTACATGTCAGATTTGACACTTTTACATCATGACATCTCACCTTTCGGCCTTGGCAATCTGTGTGACACGTTCTATGACGTCACTCTCAGACAGGGGGCCAAATCGGAACCTCGTACATCTGGACTGAATGGCCGGGGTAATTTTATTCAGATAGTTACAGACTAGGCAGAAACGAGTGGTGCGTGTGTATTTTTCTATCACTATAGGAATGAGTGTCGTGTTGTATCAAAATACACTTTGGAGCCAAAGTGAACTGTTTCTGGTGTTTTATTTGTTGTGGTTCACGGCAAAGCCGGAACAACACCCTGATACAACTCCAGATATGTCGTGCTGGTGACAATACTACAGAAAATCTGTATTTCAAAGCCATGAGATGGCTCATGATGGACTAATTCACCATGGTGAGAAGAAAATCGTCACATTTTTCTGTGCCTCTCCAAAAGAATTGGTGAAACTTGACCACGCTGCAGCACGAAATTCACCGCAAAAACTATGTTGAAATACCTCTGCGAAGAGCGGCCTGTGCAGGCTGAGTCATGGCATCAGCCTCATCAAGCACGATTAACTTCAACCCGGTGCTTCAAAATATCAGAATAAATCTCTTCGCACCAGATGTTGCCGTACACAATAACTTGAGAAATTTGTGTCAAAGCTGAAAAAATAATGTGAGGTTTGCTTTTGGAATGAGATTCTCGTATGGATACGAAAATAATGCCTATGATACAGATGGACTTTTTTTGCTGCTGTAAAAGTTTGGAGGTGATTTAAAAATTGTGGAGATCAACTCACTTGAACATAGATCTTGTGTTGGCGAAGTCTTTAATCTGATCTCTAACTACGTCTATACCTCGATCATCAGAAGCGTTGAGCTGATCCATTCAGAAAGGTCACGTGATGAGATAGTTACCTCCAAGATCATCTGACTATAATTCTTTCCGTACAGTTTTCGTGCGACGGCTAGAATAGTGGATGTCTTTCCAGTGCCAGGTGGACCGTAGAAGAGAAAGTGAGGCATTTTTCCTCCTTCGATCAACTTTGTGACTGGAATCAATTAGGTTCCAATTATCAAGAGAGACATACTTGTATCGAGAACTTGGTGATGTGATATCAGATCGTTGAGATTTTGTGGTCTGTATTTTTCGACCCAAGGAAGATTATCTGGTTGAGACTTCTCAAATTTCTTTACTTTGGCCGCTGGAGCCTCAACTTCCATAACATCTTCATCGTCTGAGGACATCTCTTCGGTGTCGATCTTTTGAAAAAAGGCGGGAAAAAAATAACAAGACTCTACAACGACATGTCGACATTCAATATCCGCAAGACTTTTTTCGATAGAGGTATGACGTTTTGTCGACGGACAGTTGCTTGGTTTGCTGTTGCATTTCGAGTCGGTGATCTTCGCAAAGTGAGTTAATTTGTTGTGAATTATTTGTCCTCAATTGGATTGTTGAGAAGCAGACAATAATTCTCCAACATTTGCCAACCATCAGCAAGCTTCGAATGACTCATCCCATATTCCAGGTCTTGGAATACAAATCAGAATCAATTAACAGAAAATGAGCGCCGAACCCAGCAGTATTATTCAGAATTCTCAGGAGAGATTTCAGCCAGAATGGATGTCTAATCGCAAGACCCTCTCGTCCTCTGCGCAAGGTGTTGTTCAACCAAACAATGTTGGCAATATCCAACGTGCTTACACAGATCAATCGAGTCCCATTAGAAGATCGGATTCTGGGCAGAGATACAAACCAGGACCAGCACGTCCTGGCCTTAATTATACCAGGAAACAGCTTTTGGATTTGTATAAACCCAGCGAAATCCCCGCTGATCTTGTTGGTTTCTCTGTGATTGCTGTGGCAGATAGTCTCACTCCTATGGCTCTCTTACCCCTCGAACAACAGGAAGAGGTACATCTTCTTTCGTTATGAAAAGATCCCATTCCATCATGATTCTGATCAAAACGGATCACATTTTCCGATTCTTCTGATAAATGTACATTCGTATCATTAAAGTCCATCGTAGGAGGCCCAAAAGCACATGAAGAATAGATCAAACGGTGGTGGCAGAGGATCTACACCTTATAATCAAGGTTTGTCTAATTCTGCCTCCAACCTCAACGCGAGAGGAGGAAGACAGTCCTCTTTAGGAAGAGGAAGAGGTGGAGGAGGCGGTGGTAGAGGTAAACCATTTATTTCATCACATTTTCTTTTCTCATTTTTTCTCAGAATGGAACGCCCCTGGACAATCTAAAGCTCCAGCTTGGGCACAAGAAACATACAGCAGAGGTGGAGGCAGCGTAGGACGAAACTCACTGCACACTTCCATGGATGAAGGCATATTCAGAGGTTCCAGAGGAGACCCTCTGGGCACCTTCACATTTACTGGTACATTTTTCTGTTCTCATCTCATCATGATCTCCTTGGAACTTGAATTAAATTTTTCAGGTGAAGAGCCAGCCGACAGCCTCGGTGCACTCAGCCAACAGACTCATATGATGGCCGCACAGGCAAGACAGTCTCTGACCGGTTCTGCCGGGGTCTCCAGACCTCCCCCCAGGAACGACCCCTCCCCCCCACCCCCCGCCGAGGGGTCAAACTGGGTGTACAAAGACCCTTCTGGAAATGTACAGGGCCCATTCAGCGACGAAGATATGGACGGTTGGTACTCGGACGGATTTTTCTCTGATTCGCTCCTGATCAAGAGGCAAAACGAGGCGAAATTCGTCCCCTTGGGCCAGCTACGGCAATCCGCAGGCGGCCGTTCCCCTTTTGTCGCGCAGCCACACAAGCCAGAGACAGAAGCAAATATCTTGCCGCCACAGATGGCCGCCGACCCGCTCTCTCTTGTGCTGGGCAGAGAAGTCAACATCCCCCACACACAACCCCAGCAGGTCGAGATAAGACCACCCAGGCACGTGCTCTCCCATTCTATGGGAAGTTTTGAAGGCCACGGGATGCACCAAGAGCAACCTCCTGCGCCGATGGAGAATCGGTTGGACCACGGACAATCCCTACTGAGTGGGTTTTTTGGCATTGTAGATGATGTGATGACGTCATCAGGCAAGTCAGACGGAGTGTTCAGATTGCACGAGGAGCCTCACTTTTTGGACCGATTTGGACCCCACGGTATGATGCACCACGAGCCACAACGCATGCCACACGACAACAGACAGAATGTTCTGCCCTGGCAACAACACATGGTGAGATATTTCTTTTGTCGACTTTGCAACACAAATTTTTTCATGAAAAATGATCATTAGTACTCACTCCAATAGCCACAAGGCATGCCGATGCATCACGCACACCCAGGGAACCCTCTTCATCCCATGGAGATGCACGGTCACAACCACACCGCTTGGGACACGAGTATACTGAGAGCACACTTACCTAACCCCTCCCCCCTCCCCCCCACCATGCAAGCCAACCCCACCAACCGACACAAAGGTGAAACTTCACCTCAATTCTCTCCATTTTTCTCACTTTTTCAGGTGTGTTTATGCTGGACGAAAGTCAATTCATGCCCGTCAGAACAGCAGACCATCCCCCCGTCATGGTACCAGAGACACAACACAACAATCAGCAACAGACAGCTTATCCTCAGTTATGGGGAGCACAGTTTGAAGGAGGATATGTCCCCGTGGCTCAACAGGTGCGTACAGCGCATCCAACAACAAAAAAACCATTTCTTCTATAAATAAGATTGTCCGTCTATTTTTTGTGTTTTTTCGCGTGAATCGAACCATTGCCAGGTGTTCAATCAACCCATTCAGAGCAGCGTGTTGCCACCCACTATGTCTGCCTCAGAACAAAAGATACAGCCGGGTACGAATGTTCCTGAGATCTTTACCATTTTTACTGAGTTTTCCAGTTGCACCTGTTGAGGAGGAGCAAGTATGGCCCGTGGCAAAGGAAGAGGCTGCAAAGCCAAAGAAGAAGAACACACAGGCACAAGCGCAACCCCAAGTACAAAACCAAGTGGTCGCCGCGCCGCCCCCTCAACAAATTGTACAAGCACAATTCGAACAGACCGTTGTGCAACCCCCAGTCCCCCAGATTCCCACCCAGGTTGTTCAAAACGTAAGACAACCCCCACTACAATGATGACTGATGAAGGCAGGCTCCAGCTGAGTCAGAATCGAAAAGAAAGAATTCTGCAAGCGGAAACATGTGGCCCAGCACTGGCCCTGCAAAAAAAACTCTCAAGGAGATACAAGAAGAAGAAATGATGCAATCTATGCTGGCACAACAACAAGCCAATGAGGCTGCACAGAAACAATTCGCGGCCAACTTGGCGAGACAGAAGGAGGAAGAAGCCAGAGCCGCTCTCACCTGGAAAAACAGTTCTAACGGTAAATTTTCCAAATTTGAGATGTTCTCAACAATAGAATTTGTCTCAAAATGGATTTTTATTGTGCGACTTTGCTGGAAAGGCTCCTCTGCTCTTTTCTTTGTATGTTTCTGGTGCTTTATGACAAAGCTGCAACCACAAAAAACATTTCTATCACCTTATGGATGCATTCCTCTGTTTTTCTGTTTGCACCAAACCACCAAAAATAAACTAAAAACGACACTCAATTCTTTCCAGGCGCAAATCAACCATTGTCACTTCGCGAAATTCAAGACCAAGAGAGGAGGGAGAGACTCTCCAAAGAAAGACAAATAGAGCAAGAGAGACTCGCCAGACAGCAGGTTCGTTAGAACAGACGATGACGTCATGATGACGTGTACAGAACGAACCTCAGGCAGCGATTGCGGCCAGAAACGGATGGAGCGCTGTTTGGGGTTCGACCCCTGCAGCGGCCCCCAGCTCTTCCCTCAAGGAAATACTTGTGCAAGAGAGCAAGCAAAAACAAGAGGTGAATCTGTCGTACTTTGACTGTCACATGTCACAGTAGAATCTCGCAAAGAGAAAAGATATGGAGACGTGGAAGTACTTTGTTGCGGCAAATCCGCAAGAAGAACCTCTGGCGCACGTCTATACCTTTAAAATACACTTCGATCATGGCTAAAATCAGATCAATATTGAATCAATTTTTAGGTACCTCTTCCTGTTCCTCTTGCAGCACAACCCATCAAGAAGAAGAGTGAGGCAATTAACCTTGCTGGCGCTTGGGGTGCCCCAGTGGTCAAGGGAAAATCCGCCTCTCTCAGGGACATACAGGTTCGTGTACATTCTGTGCCTTTATATGTCGGCACTTGTGTACACGATGATAACATTACATAGGCCTCTGAGACCCTTGGTACTACCGCACCAGTCACAGCCGCTTCAGTTGTGAAGCCACAGCCTCCCAAGCAGGCCGCCCCTACAAACAACAGAGAAGTCGACATGTTCTGGGATATGGTCGACGAACCCCCCAAGGCCCTCGGGAACCCATCCACCCCTGTACAGAAACCCCCCGCTGTACAAAAGACCCCCGTCAACCCCTCCCCCGTGAAAGCCGCAGATGAATTCCCCTCCCTGGGTGAGGACTTTGTTTTTTGACTTTTCATTGAAATTTCGAAGGAGGAAGCAAGAAGGCACCAGAAGACTTCCCAACATGGTCCATCAACCAGCTCAAGGGCTTCGCCATTCCTAAGAATACAAGTAGATCTGACACCTCGTGACGTCATATTGACATGTTATAGATGCAAACCAGATCCACACCGGATTGATGAACTGCAACACCGTTCCTGAAGCTAAGGAATTCACAAAGGGAAAATTGCCTCAAGGCCAGAACCTTGACCGTTTCGTCAATGAATTCATCAGAAGAAAGAAGAAGGTCAGCACCACCCCTCCCTCCACCCCCGCACCCAGTGTACAACCCCCCACCAACACACAACCCCCGACTACAACGAACGGAGGTGGCAAGAAGAAGAAGGGAAAGATGGTCGTAGACCCAAGCCTGCTTGGATTTAGCGTGAACAACACATCCCGAGTGATGGGCGAAATCGAATCCTTGGAATAATGAAGATTCAGTGCATCACATTTATTCAAATAGTAATTTTAATATTCATGCCAAGAAAATCATTTTATATTCTGAACTAATCAATATCGACTTGTGCAAATTACATGTTAAATAATGTGAATATTATTCTAGTTTTTATTTTATATAAATTTGATTGTCTATTTTTTCACATGCACGCTGACAAAAATCAAGCCTATGTATATTTTTTCTGTTCTTGACCCAAAATTTCCAAAGTGCTTGATTTGCACATATTGTTTAAAAATAATTTCAGCATAATCGAAGTCTTTATGCGTTTTAAGCAGGCTGTATGCAGTTCACTTCGTCCTTCTCGCACATGCGAAACAGTATGATGTCGCAGATTTGAAGAGAAGAACTGGCCCGTCCTCCCTTCAGCTTGATGGAGTCAGTGTAGGGTCCAAAAGGGGGTCTGGACACGACTGAAGCGGTGGCACCACTACCCCAAGGTGAGATTGGAACGACACGCTGTGATTACTGTCAGATATGCCAGTGAGAGGATGATGGAAACTCACGATTGCAATGGTTTCGAAAGAGACAAACTTCGAGTCAGAAGCAGCGAAGGTGATCGACTGACTGTTTTTTTCTGTGACATTATACCAGGGTGCCCAGACATCACCACAATCGAAAGTGGGAACCAAGCTGCCCTGAGCATGGCATTTACAATCACCCTTGATGTATTTTCCTGGATGTACGAGAGCAGCAGCAGCCAGGCCGAAGATGAAAAGAAGTAGTGCTGCCTTCATCTTGTTCCTCTGGTGAGTTTTGATGTTGGCGGAAGTATTTTCCGTCATCAGCTCGGGGATGCAAGGGGACCGGGCCGCCCGGGGGGACCAGCGAGGTTTCTGAAAGTTTCACCCTGACAGAGAAGACGCCTTGCCTTCATCTTGTTCCTCTGGTGAGTTTTGATGTTGGCGGAAGTATTTTCCGTCATCAGCTCGGGGATGCAAGGGGACCAGGCCGCCCGGGGGACCAGCGAGGTTTCTTAGAGTTGCACCCTGACAGAGAAGAAGCCTCCATTGATTCTTCAATACTTGCCACCCAACGAGCAAATCACCAATCACGAAGTCGATCCGAGTTTGCACAAGGGAACGAATAAATGATGCAGGTATTTCTTAGAGAACCATGTTGTCACTCTCTGTCTTTCTCACTATCGAAAACTTTGAAAAGGTGGAAAACACTCTTATCAAATAATAGAAATGATTATTTGATAAACACTTTTCAAATAATAATTCAGATTTCAGAATTTGAGCGTGACCTCATTCAAGGAATCTCCTCAAAACATCACCAAAG
>MZNV01001967.1:0-15178 GCA_002081555.1 Protostelium mycophagum | reverse complement strand
GTTGGGTGTTGTTTTCCTTTTGCAAGCCAATGTTTCCTTTAGATACCCAGAAATTGGTTCAATATTTCTTTTCTTGTATAGTGAATCTATGCTCTGTTATCTTTCTTTATGAAAACTGTAGTATTGTAATTCTGTGTTCTGTGCTTGATTTCTATGTGGCATTTTGGTTTCCTTTGAGCACAACCTGGGTATTTCTTCCGTATTTTTCCTGCATTTCTGATAGCTTTGGTTCAAGTTGTGGGTCTTGATTTTTTTCGTCCAACAAGTGTGAGTATACATGTTTTATTTTTATTGTGTTAGTTGATCGCAGTATACGCATTCATTTTCATTTTATTTGTTTTTATTGCTCGGTCTATAATTTGGATGCTCGTCAAACTACCCGATTCTATGTCTGTATCTTCGCAGAATTTTATTACATCTTTAATCTGGGTAAAATTGTGTACTTGAAGCATTTCTACCACCTGCAGAGTGAGGAAGCTTCAATCTACAACCAAAAAATTTTATCACGTTGTAGATGCGCGACAAATTTGATTCCATGACGTAAACGCCCAACCAAAAAATTTTATCACGTTGTAGATGCGCGACAAATTTGATTCCATGACGTAAACGCCCGACACCAGCATGGTGCATAGACCAGTCCAACCCACGACCTCTTCAGTATTTGACACTTTAGACAAGGATAGAAATGGCCTTCTCACACGTGATGAATTGAAACAGGGTTTAATGGAGCTCCGTCTTCCGGTTGATGAAGAGGTCTTGAAAAACCTTTACCAAGGTTTAGGCGTGCCTTATGATCAGGTAATTACTTTGCATGATACAAGATTTTAGAGTTGACGTCACCAGGGTATCACTCGCCAACAGTTCCAAGAGTTTACAGATCTTCGTGCGGTCGAGCTTCGAGCTGCATTCGATGAGATAGGTCAGACCGACATCGACTACGAATGAACACTGATCATTCCAGATACCAACCGAAACGGGCGGATTGAATTCAGCGAGATACACGACACTCTTTCCAAAGTGAGTTCATTCGTTCTCCTCTTACAAGTTCTTCTGAATGGAACAGGCTGGTCTTCCTGCAGAAATGGTAGACGTCCAGAGACTCATGTCTAGAATGGATCGTGATAAGAACGGAACCATCGACTACGATGAATGGAGGGTAATTTTTCAAATTTCAAAAATATTAACGATCGTTTTTGGAGGGAATTATCGTGTTTTTTTTGCAGAGAAAAATTCTTAAAGAAAAGAAATCTGAAAAACTCAGCAATTTCTGACGTTCATCCCTTCTGCGAACCAGGAAGCCTTGGTTAGATATTGGGCCAACGCCTCAGCTCTCTTTGTAGATGGCATCATAGTACCCCAAGACCCCTTCAAGTCTTGGAAGGACACGGGAAAAGTGATATTCGTCATGTCTCGTTTATGTTTATATATGAGTTACGAGGCGATATTTTGAAAAATCAGAATATTTCATTTCAAAAGCACATGATTGATGTGATCAGTTGATGTTGGCTGGAGGGCTGGCAGGAGCGACAGCTAAGACTTTGACTGCGCCTCTTGAACGTCTCAAAGTTTTGTACCAGGTAAAATTCTTCGAAATAAAAAAAATAATCGAAAACTCAGGTGCATGATGCACATACCAAACCCCCACCAGCCATCCAGTTTTTGAAGAGTTTATATCAGGTACGTTGTAGATACAAATGTCACCCCTCATTTCTCCCACAGGAGGGTGGTTGGCGCGCTTTTTTCCGAGGAAATGGGGCGGCGGTGTTAAAAATAGCTCCAGAAATGGCTTTGAAGATGACAGTTTATGATAAAATCAAAGCCGCTTTTTCTGACGATGACGCTGAAGTGAGACCCTGGCAACGTTTCGTGGCAGGAGGTGACTATCTACAACGGTTTTTCGCGCCAAAATTCCGTCTTAAGGAGATAAATTCACAATTGAAGGTCTTGCCGGTGCCGTTTGCCACACTCTTGTATTTCCTCTGGAGGTTGTCAAGGTAAAGACAAGATCTATCTTTAGATTAAATCTGTACTTGTCTCAATCTATCTCATAGCTACGGATGTCGGTTACTGCCAAAGGTACTTACAACGGTATCGGGGATACCTTCTCAAAAATGGCAAAGACGGAGGGGAAGATTCTACCTTTTTATAGAGGCCTCATCCCTTGCCTCATGAACACTATTCCACACAATGGTATCAACTTGACGCTCTACGAGCTGCTTAAAGCAGGTGAGTCTCGTTGTAGATGGCGTAGAAATCAGGCTGAAAATTCGTAGAAGTGATTGCGAGAGGGTTGAGTGGGCCTGAGCCGGGAGCCGCCGCTTTGGCGGCTTGTAGTGGATCAGCCTCCATCATCGGACAGGTCTATTAATCTCCCTCAGATTCTCCACCAGATCTCACTCACATCTACAGATCTTATGCTATCCCCTCCACGTGGTGATGGCGCGGCTGGCAACACAAGGTGCCCCCGGCAAACCGAAGATCTACAACGGGACTATGGACTGTTTTTCCAAACTGTACAAACAAGGAGGTGAGACATCTCGTGTATATCTGTATTGAATTGCGCAGGTTACAAAGTGTTTTATAGAGGCATGGGTGTGAGCTTCATCAAGAGCGTGCCTTCACATGCCATATCTCTCACCACTTATGAATATCTGAAGCGGGCATTCCACGTTGAAAAGCAGAAGAAGCACCACTAAACATTTCTCTGTAGAAGTATCTTCGTGATTTGAATCTTTCCCTCCAAAAATACATGTCATTTGACTCTTATTTATACTGTTCTTGGTACAGATTGATGGTGCATCTCCACCTTTTGAGCCTCATCCGACCTGTCAGAGTTGGAGGCTGTCACAATCGAATGAATCAAGTATGGGTTGAACCACCTGTCCGTCATGTCAGTTTGACACTTTTGAAATTTCACTCACTTGTTCCAATCCCACACAGGTATGAATACGTTCACTGATGTGAATCCACAGACCCAAGCGCACGCGTAGATTGCAAATAGTGCCTGTACATCATCAGAAATCATCTCATCAAAGAACGTTTTACATACCTGAATCTGTGCGGCATAAAGTGCTCTCATTTGAAGCGCAACTTCTAGTGAAGAATGGACCAACGCAAAAACCGCAAAGACGGCCATCAAGATCATCACCTATGAGAATGAGCATTTCGTGTCTGAAAAGTTGAACTCACCGTGACGATTCTCTTCTTCATGTTGGCGGGGATGACTCGATGTAGTTTTGTACCGTAGTAGAAGTACCCTGCCGCGGACAGAAGCCACGCGAAGAGGTAAAATGCCAAGTAAAAATACACGTAGCCTCTGAATTGGTTCCATATCGTCGCTTTGAACGACGTCACCAGCTACAACCGTTCAGTCACCTCTATAAATAGAAACATCTCACCATGCCAATGAACACGAACAGTGACAAAGCGCAGACAAATAGATAGGTGAATCTGAACTTGGAGACGGATTGTAGATTGAGTACGACATCTTCCATGGTGACGTTGCTCTGCAGGTCCGGTCTCATCTTCTTCAACATTTGATCTTGCTTCAACTTCTTCACCGAAGTGTGGTATAATTCGGCCCTGAGATCATGAATAAATGAATAAGAATGGAAGAGATGAAGATTTACCAGTGGAATAAAAGTGTTGAAAATAGAAACAACAGAAGGTTGTCTTTTCCAAAGAATAAAATATAGTATCCTTCCTGGCTGTAATGTCCGAAGACACCATATATGTCACCACATTGCAACGTCATCCCTGTGATGATTGATCAGGGACTATCGTGATCAAGGACTCACTTACAAACACAATAAATCCAGGTGAGAGCCATGTTCCACCTGCCGATCCAGGTCGCTCCTACATCAGGTGCTGAGAAGATGAATTCCAAGATGATGCGGTAGGTGATCAGAAGAGTGAGGAATCCAAAAGACATCCCCACAAAGATTCTGAACTGGTGTAGTAAAGGGAGACTTCCCGGTACCACCGTTGCGGCTGAAGACGTCAATTAATTGGCGTAATCGACGATCACTCACGAAACATGCAATTGTCTGCGTCTCCCAGAAAAGCCGAAGAGAATCCTACTGGTGAAGCACCATAGTAGCTGATAATATCAGCGGCAGTAAAACGCGCAAGACTCACCCATAGAAACATCTGCACGAACCGTCAACTTGACACACTCCATGTCCGTTGCAATCAGGACTTCGTGATGCACAATCGAGCTGATATGTGGTGCCATTGGGAGCTTGTGAAGAGGCGAAGGTGATGGTAAAGAGGAGAAATATGATGACACTGCTGGTGTTCATCTGTTCGTTGTACGAGAATGAAGAACACCCTGCACAATCGGAACCAACTGTCACGGCATACTTCCCGATGATAAACGGAATTTCACAGCCAAGTCCGCTGATGGCACAAATGAAAATTACGAACGTAGATCATGTGTTTAACTCGCGTCTTCAGAATGTGCGCGGTGCTTGATGAGCTTTCTTCGTATACAAACCGCGCTGCATATCGTCACTGTGATCTCCTTCGCTTCTCGTGAGTGATTATTTCCTTGTCAATCTGACACACCTGACACCGGTATTTGATCGGAGCCAATAACTTACCGTAAACTGGTGAAAATTGCAGAAAACCTTTGAGTTTTCTCATCCTGTGCTCTTGTAAGGTGTCCGCACTTGGTATCCTTTTCAGAAAACCTTAGGCGAAAAGTTTGGCATCTGGTGGTTTTCCCGGGCGCAAACAATTGCATTTGTCGTGACAGCTTATTAATCTATTTGCGAAAGTTCCGTCCGAAGGTGGATGAGATATAACGTATGGACGTATGTTGAATGCGTCAATATTAAGTCACCAAGACTGCAAGAGACAGCGATAATCGAGAGACGGCAAACCGCAATTTTGAGGTGCAGTCCAAACAGCATTGTAAAGAGGTGATAATGTGACTATTAATAACAGGTATCCGAGTTTGTGGTTGCTGGTTGCGCCGCCGGGGTCGGGTAAGTCATATTTTATTCGACGCATAATTTCAGGGCTGCTTGCTCGAAAAAATAAATAAATATGGTGTTGTTTGCCTCTGCGGCGTTCAATGACAATTGCATGTGGCTTGACGAGTCAGTTTTGCGTGAGTTAATTAATTTGCAGGTGCCGCCAAAGATTTTGGCGCATTTCCACCGTGTTTTTGTGCTCGATGACTGTTTAAGAACAAATTTTACCACGCCATGTAAATATCGTTAGAATAAATTTTCTATGATTTTTGCTGTTCAGCGGTTAAAATCGCTGAAATCACCAATATTTATATTCATGTTGTAAATGCGCAATAATGTTATACAATGAGTCAGAACATGACTTCACATTGCTGTACGAAAATGTTGTGAAATAGCGTTTGTAATTGGTTAGAACTTCGTATTGATTAATATATTAACTATAAATGCGCTACAGTATGCATTTACACGCGTATTGGCTGTCAACTGTTGCATGCACAAAGTGTTATATTAAGGTGGGCAGCTTCTTTCTTGGAAGAGTAATGGGAAACTTTAACTTTGAGCTCACAGGAAATTTCCATTCAAACCCGACCTCGAACGACATCCACAGCAAGGCAACGATACTACACGAACATACGAAAGATCATGGGGAAAACAGAGAAGAAGAAAGGATTGTTCTTCTCATCTTCCAAAGACAAAGAAGCGAAACAGTTCTATAAGGCGAAGACATCTGATTTTCTGGCGGATCTGGCCTCTGGTGGCAGCAACCTTTCTGCACCACTGGCCTCAAGTGGCAGCAATATGTCGACGCCACTCGCTCAGCCCACACCAGAGAAGGTCATTTCACCGATCAGACAGAGGGCTGCCTCCGTCATGGTGAATGGCCCTCACAAAAAACGGGCTAGTAGGAGTCTGTGTCTAGAAGGCCTCGATCTGGAGTTATCACAGACTGCATATCCAGCCCAGATCGCAAAGAGGACACCCACAGATGGGATCGTGATGTCAAAGAGCGCACCAGAAAACGATGCGACTACAGAGGGAGAGGGATATAGCACAGAATCGATTGACAGATCAGCCAGTAAGAGATGGGCAGAGATCAAGAACAAATATAATGCAGTGGAGACCGCTTATCTTCCTGGTAACTCCATCATGTTAAGTGGGTGAGTGGTCAACTGTGTTGGAGCTGTGTCTTGGCGATTCTCGTCTCTGACCTCTACATGAGATTTGGACGATCTGTTCTGATTTAATCAGGTTGGAAGATAACCTCTTTCCAAACTCAAACAATAAAATGAAGAGGAAGATGACGTACAATTCCATCCGCCCCGTCCCAGAGCTCAACGTCGACTCTGAAAATGATGATCAATCAAAAGATTGGGAGAAGATCGCGAAAGATTGCAAGAGGAGAGAAGCACTAGTGAGAGATAATCTGAGAGATCTAATGAGTGGCATCAACCAAGAGAAGGAGAAAATGCAGAAGGTAAGGTTTTTATTTGCTTTCATTTTGTCAAAGGTGTCAATCTGACACAACTGTCATCTCCGTTGCTTTTATTGCTATTGCGCAGCGGACTCAAATCCCCATTAGCAACACGTTAAGGTCCATAGCAACAGCTTAACATTTGCATTAGCTAACGTTTGTTGTTACCGCAAGTGGTAATTTGAGTCCGCTGCGCAATATGACTATGTCTATATTTGATTAGCTTCGGATGAAAAAATGTCGTGGTGATCTATTTTTAGAGCACTGATGTTCTCAGATCTTGTCACAGCTAAAGAAACAAGTCGCAGAGGCTGATGACAGGGACAGAAAGATTAGCCAGAGAGAAGAAGCCTTGAAAAAAAAGGACGAGGAATCCGCCATCATGTCCCCAGAGATGCAGAGATTAAACACTCAAAATGTCGCACTGCAGAAATCACTTGAAGAATCGACAGAAAGCAACAGACAGCTCGTCGAGGAGGTGAAATTTCGCCGAAATTTCGAATCTCTGAAAATCCTGACTCATTGTAGATTCAATTCCTGAGATCAAAATTACAAAATGTGAACCAAGCCAACACACAACTTTCTGCCGCCATGGCCACACTTGGTGAAAGAGACAATGAACAGAACAACCTCTATTACAAACGTATCGCGGAACTTGAAACAATCAACCACAGCCTCCAAGTCAAGATCTCTACCACGAGTTTAGAGGTCAAAATGTTGCAGAAAGATCTGAGTGCGAAGGGAAAAGAAGAGAAGAGGTCGCCTGTGACGTCACCGGAGACTGTGAGACCGGCGGAGGTCAAACCTCAACCGCAGGTCAAACCTGAAAATGAGGTCAAACCTGAAAATGAGGTCAAACCTGAAAATGAGGTCAAACCTGAAAATGAGGTCAAACCACTGAATGAGGTCAAATCTGAAGAGAAATTGGAGGTCAAACCGCAGGAGATCAAGCCACAAGTAGAGGTCAAGCCACAAGTAGAGGTCAAACCGCAGGAGGAAGTGAAATCACAAGTAGAGGTCAAACCACAAGTCGAGGTCAAACCTCAACCGGAACAGGCCAAGCCTAGATCTATTGTAGACAGCGCCAAAGCCCAATTTGAGACGAAAACACAGCAGGAAGGCATTAATACAATCCAAAAGACAGAAACACAAAAGGTCGGACTCTCAAATCTTTACAAGCCACCACAATCCGTAACCCCCAAACAGCCCGAAAACCCCAAACTACAACCAGCCAGTACACAGCCCAACACCCAGCCCGCCAAAAAAATGGAGGTGAGCTTCAATGTACATCGTTGTAGATGAATAAAATGTTGAAGGTGGACAAAAATAAAGCAGCAGTTACAAAAATAGAAACAAAGAAGCCCATCATTCCCATCCGCACGAGCTTCAGCAAGGATTTGGTGAGTTTTCTTCGAAATTCACGTGAAATTTCTCATATATATAGCCCACCCAAACACAACCCACCTCTGTCCGCACGGACGTCAAACTACAATCCCCAAAAACGAACGAAATCCCCGTGAAATCTCCGAGAACTCCGAAATCTCCGCGCCTAGACAGCCCTAAATTAGGAAAGCCACAAACACCCCGCCAGAACCTTCTCGGAAAAGCTGCATCTACAGCGGCATTACTTTCCCCCAAACTCAAGTCTGCACAGCAAGTCAGCAACCCCCAAACACCCACCGCCAGCACCCCCGGTACGTAATCTGAACATTCTCTGAAATTTCTAACTCGTGTACAGAACCACCCCGTACTGGTCCTGTCCCCGCTGAGATTATTCAGAAAAAAATCTCGGAAAGATTTGAAGTGTTAGACTTGTACACTAAACCCGCCCTGTTCCCAAAGTCTCCAGAACTGAGGGCGAGAACACCCAAAGTGAATAGTTTCTCAAAGCCCAGACTATTATTGGCCCTCTACAATTATAGATCAAAGGATTCTGAGGATCTACAATTCGAAGAGGGTGATTTACTCAATCTGGTGGAAAAAGGTAAAAAATTCGTTTTCGAAAATGCTGAAAAATTCTCTGTACAATTATTTTCGAAAAAAGGATTCTGAGGATCTACAATTCGAAGAGGATGATTTGCTCAATCTGGTGGAAAACGGTGTACAGTTGTCGAAAAAACGACAGGGCACTGCAATTTTCACTGCGAGTTGTCGCTATGGAAAAGAATTATTCTGCACGGTAAGATACCGCAGCTTTCACGGCAAGAACGCTGTTCTCGCTCGTTGCCTTGGTGACAACTCCCGGTCAACTTTTGAAGCGGCAGAGCCGCAAATCCCAGCAAAACATACCCTCTACAATTTCATTGTACACCCCTGCCTCGACCCCTCTGACTCGTTGTAGACGATGAAGGCTGGTGGATCGCCGAAAAAGATGGCCGAGTGGGCCACATCCCATCAAACTTTGTGGAAGACCTCTCCGACAATGTCCCACAGCGCTACACTTGTGTTGGAAGTTTCCAAGGGGACTGCGACGGAGACTTGTGCATCAAGAAGGGGGAGGTTCTGTATGTTTTGACGACTGAAGAGGACTGGTGGATCGCGTACAACTCGGCGGGTAAATACGGTTATGTGCCGAATAACTTCCTCAAGTCGAAACTTACATAAAGTGATCGATGAATAATTATCTTGACCATTCTTTGTGTTGCATTTGTTTTATAATTCATGTTCAGATCGTTTGGCATGATTCGAACAAAGCGTCAGATCCGCTCTCATTCAAAAAAACACTATTGATGGTTACAAGTGAACTCCATCGACACTATAGTCGTCACACTCACAACAAGCTCTTCGAGACTTCAAACCACCTGTCCAAAGGTGTGATGGTCAAACATTTTACAAGCCCCGGATATAAACATTAGAAGATATTGGAGATCCGCAACAAATTGTTTGGCGAATCGAGCTCGAGATCTTCTGAGTGTCCGACTGCGAAGAGGTGCATGTTGGTTTATATGCCGAAAAAGATCACCAGCCTTCAGAATTCCGATTCGTCGAATTTTCTCTAATTTGGGGGGGAGGGAGGGAAGAATTTGTCTTTCATCTTCGGTTCTTTCACTCAGTTGAGAGCCCATCACATTAAAAGTCCAACAAAGGGCGTGATTACATTTTGAGAAATAATCGTGAGATCACAAATAAGATGGTTTCAGCTTGTTTGTTTCTAGATAGGTGCAAACCAATAAACATATACTCACCCATCTTGGAACTTGATCGTCTATGAATAAAAAAACTGAATCTTGATCTTAGCACAAAGAAAGGGAAGAGGAGGAATCTTCAGATCCATCAACAAGAACCGCGTGGGAGCTGCCCGCCACAGAGTCTTAGACTTTGCTGAGAAGCACGGTTACATCAAGGGAGTGGTCAGCAAGATCCTCCACGACCCCGGAAGAGGAGCCCCCCTCGCTGAGGTCACCTTCAGAAACACCCAGAGATACGGTTTGGACAAGCAGATCTTCATTGCTGCCGAGGGAACCTACACTGGACAGTTCATCTACGCCGGAAAGAAGGGTAAGTCGTTGTCAATATCTATCATTTTTATGAATCATTATCTGATTAAAATCTCAGCCGCCCTTACCATTGGAAACGTCCTTCCTCTTGGTGAGCTCCCCGAAGGAACTGTTGTCTGCAACATCGAAGGAAAGGTTGGAGACAGAGGAGCTTTCGCCAGAGCCTCTGGAAACTTTGGAACAGTCATCTCCCACTCTGATGACAACTCCGTCACCAAGGTCCGTCTCCCCTCCGGAACCAAGAAGAACATCGACTCCAGATCCAGAGCCGTCATCGGACTCGTCGGAGGTGGTGGTCGTATCGACAAGCCCCTGCTCAAGGCTGGTGTTGTCTACCACAAGTACAAGGCAAAGAGAAACTGCTGGCCCAAGGTTCGTGGTGTGGCTATGAACCCTGTGGATCACCCTCACGGAGGAGGTTCGTCCTTTTATTCTTTTAGAGGGTAAAACTAAGAGTAGACAGGTAACCATCAGCACATTGGACACCCTTCCACCGTGAAGCGTGACGCCCCTGCCGGTAAGAAGGTCGGTCTTATTGCCGCCAGAAGAACCGGTCGTCTGAGAGGAGGACGCAAGCAGGCTCAAGATGAGGCCATCTAAAATGGCTGCGCTAAATCGCATTCTTGTTGAAGGCTCGACTCGGGATAAAGGACTCACTGATTTAATACTATTTTTTATCCCTTTTTGTTATGTCGTGATACACGAAGTCTTTTATGGTTGATGACCGGTTGTTTCAAGTGACAACAGAGCCACCATGATTACACATGTATGTTGATTTCATATATACAGGACCTTGTGCTCAGAAGAGGATTGATCAAGAAGCATGGTGAAGGTGATCGTGGGGTGATGTTGGTGTTGGATTTTCAAACAGCAGGTTGTATAACCACAATATTACGCTCTTGCCGTCACAAACGATCGCCGATTTCGAGAAGATGACAGACCTCGCCACAGCGGCGAGGAAAGTTCTCACGGTAATAATTTTCTTGATGTTGAGGTTCTAAATACAAACCAGATCGCCACAAAAAATAGGGGAAAGGATCTTTTAGAATCTCTGAAACAGCTATACATCATTGTGCTAAGTAATCCTGATGTGACCTCTGCGCCACCTGAGATCATCGATTTTCTGTGAGTTTAAATACATTTTTCATTGTCTAATTTCAAGATGGACATCGATAGGGGATGGCACGATGCCAATGAAGGGAAGGCTGATGTGTATATCTTTATTGGCCACCATCAGATCAAATAACCACCAACAGCTGGCAGCAAGGTGGGTAACTTTTCATCAATCCAAACTCGTGTGTACAATCGTCACATCAATGTGACGACGTCAGATTCTTAGAAAACACTCGTGTGGACCCGAAGACAGTTCAATTGACCACACCTCTCATCTACAATTGTGTAGAGACGTCTTCTTTGAAATACTCCCTCAGTCATGTTCTGTCTGGATTGAAATCGAAGAGCGCAGAGTACAGAGACAGCGCACTGCCCCTTCTCTGCCGAATAGGTAAGCCTTTCTAACCTAAATAGACAATCTTTTTATCGTTTTTGTGTAATCATGGTGACTCTGTTATGTATTTTTGTAACTTTACATGAGAATCTTTATTTCCTTAGAACCATATCTATCAGGTCGATTGCACGTTAATTCACGCGTAAGAACACGTTATTTACCGTGAACAGCCGAGACAAAGAGAGACATGTTCAATTTGAATCAAGTCAGAGCGATAGAGGCCGCCCTTGGCGATCTGCTCATGATAGAGCCCACTACCCAGAAACAAACAGGCGGGGTTATCAGAAGGAGTGAGTTTTCCTCGAAATTTCATCGTGTATATCTGTATCTACAACGGTGTAGCTTTGACAAATTCTTCTCTGGATAACTTGGCCGGAGCTGCGGAGTTTTACACGGTGCTCAGTTCCCTTGACAACCGCAGTGAGGATATTAATTTCATCCAATTTTCTGACAAAATGATGACGTCATCAGAAGCTGGAGTGGGCGAAGAGCAGATCTACAACGTGATGGTTTATTCCTGCTTGAAGAGATGGATTCACAATATGTACATAAGAGAAGGTCCTGATGTCCCGAAGTGCGGGATACTTTCAAATCTTTAATTCAAAAATATATATATATTTTAAATCTATAAATCTTCAGAAAAATATATTATAATTATTCCATATTGACGAATTACAGCAGTGTAGATATATCAGAAGCTCATAGAGAGCTGAGGTACAGTTTGAGTGACGACGACGAGTCCAGCCTTGGCACCTCCAAGTACCATCCACACCTCTCGTCTACAACTCATATTCTCAGGATGACCCCCCGTTTCCGGGAATCTTCCGTGGAATATTCTCTGAAAATTCTGGATCAGAGTTCAAGAGTACAACAATCCCAGCAGCAGGGTTCTTTTAAATCAATGACTATTGCCGCCCTTCCAATAGAAAAAGATAAGAATAGGCGCGGAATGCCGGAGGCTTCAGCTATAGAGGCTATCAGGATCTTGGATAAATTGTGTGAGGAGGATACCTCCCTGGTGAGTTTTACATCGTTGTAGATGAGTATTTTTAAAAATTGTACAGTTACCCAGAGTGATCCCGGCGATAAAAAAAACATTGACAAGGTGCGTGCCAAGAATCTTCACAGAAAATTCTGAGAATGACAGGGCATGTAACCCTGTGGGGGAAAAGTCGGCTACAGTCTACAACGCACACGTGATTATCGCAGCAATAGAATTCTTCGTGAGACATGGTCACGTGACCATACACGATGCAGAACCCGCCATTCGCGTACTTTTCCAAGAATTGCTACCGAAATTCTGTGCGTTTTATTCCGATGAAACACCATCTGACGCGTTGTAGATGAAGATCCGTTCTTATGCACAGAAATATTTCAATTTTGTGTGAGAAACCAAGAGAGATTATTATTTCACACTTCTTTGTTTTCAAAACATTTTCTTCCATTGTTCAAAGCCTTCGTCTGGTCCCCTCGTTCTCACTACCGGTACAGATTTCAAAAATCAAAAGTGTGATTTTGGCGGGAATTGACATCAGTCAGGCAATTCAAGCAGATCTTACCGTGCTTTTTGTCGCCACGCACTTGCGTGGAGATTTTTCACCAAATTTTGGATCTGCCACTCATCGCCATACTCATGGAGAAGTCACAGAACGATCGCGGTAACTACCGCAAAGTTTCGTCTTCAGTGAAATGACTCGTTGTAGATGTGGAGGTGGATCCGATGGGAAGCCAGGGAGCCAGTTCTTCTGTCGGTAGTTACCGCGATTTAATCCGGCGAGCGTCTTCCATCACCAATTTAAGCGTAAGAATTCTATTTCTACAACGATTTTGTTCATCTACAATGAGAAATAACAGTGAGATAGGCTAGTAATAGAGTATTATTGAACCATTTTCTGAGGAATGAGGCCGGTATGGGCATAAATTTTTGGGACTCTGTACAGGCCATCATCGAACAATTTTTCACAGTGAGAATCTGCATCGAATTTTCGATGAATTTTCATTGAAAATTCCAGGATAATTATCATAACATGAGAACTATGGAGATATCCCGGTTAGCACCTTCATTGTTGTCCATCTTCTTCGATGTTTTGATTCAAAATACGGACCCTTATGACCCCGAAAGCCCCGACATATGGTCAGAACTTCTCCCAATAATTATCCGAAGGATGTCACAAATTTATCCGATGGAGAATTACGTCCCAGCCGTGAGAAGGGTGGGTCTACAATGAGATATCGCGTATGACAATTAAAAAAATCAGGTGATAGAAGATAAAGTTTTGTCATTGTTTAGCACACATCCGTCCCTCATCACTGTACACAAGGTGAGCTTCTTCGAAATTTCACGGAAATTTCGATATTCTGATGTACAATCAGACATTGATTGTAGATACGATAAGGGAGGGGGGATCCCCCGCCATCCAAGAGTTGATTTTGAATTTGGTATATGTTCTGGGCGAGTACACTTCAGGAGCAGTTTTAAACTTGACCGTCAAGTTCATGGACGAATTGCATGAGGTGATCATTTTTTATCTTAGTCAAATTCACAAAAACAATTGTGGTTCAAACTTCACGAGTTGTTAAGATTAACAAATACAGTCACTTGAATTGCTAGTTTTTGAGAGGCTTTCACTCATCAAATTGGGCATAAATTCAGTGCACGATGAACTCCCCACAGACGAGGTTCGTACTTCCATCGAAATTTCATTGAAATTTCGCAGCAAGGTCAGCGCACCACGTCTTCACAAGCGTATGACACGAGATTCATGTTAGTATTGGTCAGCGCTTTGACCAAATTGGCATCAAGATGGCAGGCCATCTCTCCAAAAGTGATGCTCTGCTTGGCCAAAGTGATGTCACGTGATCAATTTTTTGATTCAGCAGTGGCTCAGAGGTCTGGCGAATGCATCGCACTGCTGAAGCAACCGAGGTCAGAATCTTCCATGAAAATTCTGGCATTTTTATGAGAAATTTCTGTGAATTTTTCTGGAAAATTGCGTTAAAAATGAAAAAGAGCTGAGACTTATAGTGTTGCGGCTGCAATTTATGATATGATGCGACCCCCAGGGAAATCTACGAGTCACGTGGACGACAACTCCGCTTTACCTTTCAGACTCCGGTCTACAGCTTCATCTACAACAAGACAGAAAATCCATGAATTTCTTCCATAAATGTACAGACTTTTTCAAAACTAGATCTGATTTCCCCAATATTTAATGACAGCCCACTTTGGATTCTGTTGAGTTGTGTACAAAAGTGTTCAGGCGAAATTGCTCAGGTTTAGCAAACTACAATCTGGTCGTTGTCGGGTTTTTATAATACCGGTGTTAGTGCAGCTCAAAGGTAGATGGTATAATGATGTTGATTCCCATGGTTGAGAGTTTGAATCTCTATACTGACACCTTTGTTGACATCTGAGATTGAAAACATTGCAACAGTTTTATTTCTGTCCGGTTGTAGCCTCCGCACTTGTGTGTAAGTGTTGTATAAGGCGGTCGTTTGGCCTAGCTGTTCTTTCCAGGGTGTAGGTGGTGGCACCTCTTTAAAGACAACAAAGTACTTATTGACTCACAGAAAAAAATGTTGTCTCAAGCTCAGAGACGGCATGAAATGCGGGAGTAGTGAAGAAATAAAGAAGTCAAAACACTACTGTGGTCTCAACTCCGTCTCTTCAGACAAACTGAGGTTTTATTAAGAGTCATTGCGTTGTAGATAGGATCGGAATGGCAGG